>JAQGFW010026613.1:0-11026 GCA_030463445.1 Euplotes aediculatus
CCCCAAAACCCCAAAACCCCAAAACCCCAAAACCCCAAAACCCCAAAACCCCAAAACCCCAAAACCCCAAAAAAGCAGAGAAATATTGAAATAGGCTCTTTTTTAGATGCAATACTATAACTTTTTACAACAAATTCGAAGACTGCTTAAGATTTAATAATTACAAACTACTAATATCTCTAATTGGGATTTGATAATAAAACCCATAAGTTTTGATCGTCTGGATAAGAAGGGACAGAAAAAGTCTCTTCTTGAGAGATTTTTACTTTCCTTCAAAAAATTTTATCTATGGTCAACTTCAACATATCGTTTATCATTCTTGGGATTAAACGCTTAAGCAGATCGCTGCTTTCTTCAAGACAGGGATTTGTATTTATCTCGATAATCCAGGGATTTCAGCTGTTACTATTATCTAAAACTATTTATATTAAACTAAAGTACCGAGCATAAAATCGTATCCGAATAATTCAAAGTTTTCAGATTGAGCTGGATTAACTAAAGATTGTCATCTTTTCTCTTACCTATTGTTTCATCTGCTGGATTTAAAATGATATCCGTAGCTGTAAAAATTTATTAAAAAATGCATACTCATTTTAATCATTTCGTAAATCCTTGAGAGTCAATCGGAATAAAAGTCAATATCTTTAGCTTTTAGATATTCTTGTAAGAACTGAAAAGACAGTTGGTTGCCATCCTCAAATTTTCCATATTCAGTGTTATTTTTCTGAACTGCGTTATTGGTTAAATGGATGAAGAGTTTATCAATATCACTTTCATCGAGTGAGAATTCTTCACTTGAAGTACGAATATATCCTTCTTTAAATACATAAACCTCCTTTTCTTGGGTAATCAACACCCATATTCTGATATCGAATTTTCGTCCTTGAATCAGCATCGGATCTTCGATGTATTTTTGGATGACAAAGGTGGATGTTTTCACGCCTTCGTCTACTAAAGTTGAAATATTGCTATATTCTTGTTGATTAATACTTGCATCTTTATGCAGCTGATGAAATAAGTATTGCAGGTCGTCTTGCACATTTCTTTCCATGTACTTGTCTTTAATCTTGATGTCAATCATTTGTGAGATTAGCATGTACAACAGCTGCAGATCTTTAATAACATAAATCCCTCTGCCTCTGTTCAATTGGTTAACTTTCAAAATCCATAAATTATGTCCAGTAAAATGAGATTTGTGGATGTGATACTTTGTACTTGTTTTAACCCTAAAAAAATACAGAATTAGCTAAAAATGTTGCTGTTTATTGTTGATTATTTTTAATAATGGGTGAACTTGAATTTAATTAATTTCTCAAATAAAAATATTGAGTATTTATTTTTATTTCCTATTTATTCATAGCAAAACAAATAATAATAAAAATTTAAATGAAAGCTACTTTAATTTGGATTAATTTACAACTGAACTAAATAGTTTATCCTACTTCGTCTGAAGATGCTTCGACTTTGATAGTGATGAGTTAATCTTCTTGATGTCATAAATTGTCGGAAGACTTCATTCTTTATTGTTTGAATGCTTTTCAAGAATGTTGAAAATTATTTTGAATTTCTCGATATCATATAGAAATTCATCTGAATTTGAGGAGATTGTAAGTGTAAGAGGCATATATTCAAATACATTTAGCTTATTTCCTCTCTCAGTATTTTCTGAAATTTCTATAAAATTGTTAATAATTCGCTACCTAAATAACTCATCTTTATTTTGTTATCATCTCATGATTGAAAATGTGGTTAACAATTTGCTTTGTACCGTACAACGAAAGAAGTTCAAATCTAATTCCATTGGAAAATGGTTGCCACTTGAAGTTGAATAAAGTATCTGAGTTATTTGTAAGCTCCCAATTGGATCTAAATTTATTATTCTTTATGTAAATTTAAATTATGAATTCAAATAAAAGTGCTCTTCAAAAAATTTGGCATCTATAAATTATTAAAACTATCTGATATTCATCAAAATTTGTAGCATTAAATTTAAAGAAGTTATTTTAGAAAGGATGTTTTAGGTTTTTGTATATACCTGAGCTTCATTCATCGATTAATTATCTACAAAAATGTTAAAATAATAATGCTTATTAATAACTAAAAGTACCTCGCTGTTGTTTCCACTGTGTATCGAGTATTTATAAGCATGACTCATATTCTTGTTAACAGTTTTAATCCTATACTGGTCGGCAACCATTTTCTTGTACTTGAGTATCTCTCATTGTTTCATCTGCCATTGATCAACATGCTTGATTTGACTTTTGCAGGTTTTTTGTTTTGATCTATTATGTTTCCCTCTCCTTTCTTTTCCACCGACTCTGCAAGTGGTCTTCCTACCATGCCTATCTTTCTTCTATCGAAAAGAGTGAGTGAAAGATGTCACAATTCCTTACTCGTTTGCTTTCGTCTTCAATGATTTCATCTTGGTTGATTTGAAATTTAGTTTGCGTCATCCTTTACACAGAATTAATGAAATAGCTGGAGACCAAGAAACTCTCAAATTTGAGGAGAATAAGCAACTTATGTAAGCAGGACTACCTCTTATTGTTCTGAATTTTAAAATCAGGCTCGCTGTTTTCTGCCGACTTGAGTCCAAGCTTTGCACTATCGAATACAGATTTTTTGTTACTAATATTTGGGCTTTTCGATCTCTTACTTGATTCAGAATCCAAAGAGTTCGAAGCTACAAAAGTTTGAGTCCTTAGTTTTATATTTTGTTGCTTGAAATCCAGCAATGTATTCAAATTACCAGCTCTAAATTCTTTTATTTTTGAACGTATATGTAAAAAGACTTATAAATATATTTAAATTGGTACAAAATCTCCACCATTATTTCATTTCCACTTTCCAATTTTGAATAATGGAGATGAATTTTGATAGTGGAGATTTGAAATTTGTAGTTAATAAAAACAATTTTCTTCTATAATCAAGTCAAATTTTAATACAAGTGCCAAAAAATATACAATCTTTTAAAGGATCTTCTCCATCGTCCAAGAATTAAAGGTCAAGTTCAAATAATAGTGAACATCGAAGTAATTTACTTATTGCTTTTGAAGAACAAATCGCTGACTCCGTATTTTTCGTAAATGCTCATATTGTAAATTTCGCTTTTACTATCCTAAATAAATTCTCATTTAAAGCCCAAAATTAACGAAAATGAGTACCTGAGAAATTTCAGCTGGATTGTTCTGATCACGGCTCACTTCTATTTCATTGATGTATATCGAATTTTTGATGAATAAATAATTACCTCTCGAATGCTTAAGTCTGATATTTTGGACTAAATAGTGATAAGTTTATATTTTACCAGGTTCGTCTCTCTTCCAGCCTAAACTTGAATATAAATAGAAAACATTACCATAATAGTTCTCTTTGAATCTCTTATAGCTATCGTTATTTTCACTTGTTAATCAGACCAATATTCGAATCGAATTCTGGAATGTATTTTGAGGCAAGTTGGGTACCTAAGTTTCAAATTTATAACTTTGCATTTAATTTTTGAATTCAAAATTTATCCAAAGGTTCAACTAAAATACTTACTGTATGCAGCAACATTATTTATTCCCTGGCTGAGTTTTTATTGTATCTAAATCAGTTTAAATTTCATATAAAAACTAGCTAAAATAACTGGAGAAGTGAGTCATATTACCTCTTTTCTCATTTGATAGGCTTATCGGATTGAAGTTAATTCCAAAGTCGCGAGGTTGTACTGGAGAATCATTTGATCTTGAGATTAGTTCCTAACCCAATATCACTATGTAAATACCTTGGTTTTGAACCGTGCAGGCGTCTCGAATAAATCTTTGATCAATTTTCGAGTATTATGCCGAATTATGTCTGACTGGTTTACTAAATTATCATAATCTCACTTCTTCCTTGCTCTGTAATGTTAAAGCAACGACCTAACAGTTTAAATGGATTTTTCGTAGCAATTGATTCGTTGATTCTGTTGATGTTTTTCTTCCTTGTTATAGAACTAGGAACAAGTCCAATTGAAGTGTTATTGATATCGGACTAAAATGGTAAGATTCAACCTACCGCATTGTAATTGATTATTGATGCTCAAACCTACTGAGGGCAGTTTGAATCGTAGTAGTTCTTAAGGTTGCTTATAGTCTGCAGTTTACATTCATCTTTCTTGCCTGCACCTCAAAATTCTGAAGGTTTGAATCTCCCTAAAACTGATAGAAAAGAAATAAATACTGGAACTACGGAGCTTTGATTGTGGATAATAAATGTTATAGAATTGTCGATGTTTTTGCACTCAAGAATTTTGGAATTCGACCGAATTATAAAGCTATAGTTTTTAGATAAAAACAGCTACTTTGTTTTGCTCTTCTTCGTACTATTTTTCTAGGAGTAAATCACTTTATTTACTCTTACCGTAGATTTTATTACTTGGTATGGAGTTAAGGTATTCGCTTGAGACCCTTTTTGCTTAATTTTCTTTGAGTTACTAATTAAAAGAGTGTCTTCTGAATTCTGAAAGTAATTATTAAAGAGACTTTTCAGCAGTTTATCGCTGAAATAACTAGAATAGTTTCATATATTTTATTAAAGTCAAGCAAAAATAATAAAACAAATTATTTTATTAAAGGTTATTGCTTTGCTGCGATATTATCTTTTAAAGTATTTTAAATATATTGTTACCTTCTGTGTCTTGATTCCGAGACTATATTTTGTTAAGCATTTGATAATAAAATGAAATCATTTTTAAAATTTAAATAAAAGAGAATAATCTTAAATAAAAAATTAATTTATTAAATTATTAATGAAAACTATAATTATTAGGTGTTAAATTTTAATTTTATAAATAATTTTTTATTATTCAAAAAGAATTTATCCAGCATTAATAATCAAATAAATATTTTCTTATTTGTTTTATTACTCCTTAAATTTAAATCTTATCTGTGTTTTAGCTAAAAGTTAAAATCTTAAATATAATTCATCTCAATTGAGTAAATAATAAGTCTTAAATTCGATTAATTTTCAAAAGCAGTTTAAAACAAATTAGATAATAAAAAGATTGTGATCAAGGTCTACCTCATGTTTAAATATAATTTTATTTATTTTTAATTCAAATATATCTGTTATACTTTTCTGTAATATTGACCAAGGATATAAATAATAGTTTATATTATTCCTCTGTGGCGTTCAATGTAGGAAGCCTTTAATGTCTTATCAATTATATGATTTTTATACACATTCCAGCTATCGTCCTCTTTATTTGTTCTAATTATGCTTCCCATTACGCTTTCCTGTCTGTTAATATCTACAACGCTGGTCGGTCTATCGTATTCAATTCAATTCATTAGATCTTTAAAGAACACTTGTGCCAAGTTCTCAGGAAGGAAGCTCATGAGTGGTTTTTCAATAATATAGCACTCGACAAGTGCTGAATTAGCAATCACTGAAACTCACGCTTCTTCATAAAATGCATACCGCTCTTCATTTGTAGAGTTCTGGATGAATTCAAGCTCAAAATCAGTTTTCTTATTTATTTAGGATATAGATGTCAAGCGGCATGAGGGTCCGATATCCAAACATATGTCCGCTGTGCAATTTGTAGAACTCAATGAAGTCTTTATATACAATTGTTTTATTTGCCAGTTGGATCTTCCTTCCTCTCGATTATATCTCCCTTGAATATCCTTTTAGTTATGAATTCCTCTAAAATTTATTTTTATCTTAGGAATTATCAGATTTAAACTCAAAATTTTTTAAATTTTAATTTTAATTAAAACTAATAATTTTATCTATGTTATTTTGTGATATTAATTACTTTTCAAATTAGAATTTGAAATAAATTCTCATTATTTATATTTTTATTTAAGCTATATATTTATAAAATTACATTAATTTAAAAAATTTAAATTCTTTGGAGTTAGAATATTAATTGTTACAATTCTAGCTTTCAAGAGAAAATATTTTACTTTTGTTTTTATGAAGTATAACAAAGTTAATCTTGATGATTTAAATCATCATTAATCTTTCGTAATTTTAATGTTTAGCAAAAATAGAAAGAATATTAATAAGTTACCATGCTTCTCATCTGATTCATTATGAGAATCTGGATCTTTTGTTTTTAATTTGATCACTCTACTGTTAAATCCAGATGTTGTTTCGTATCGGACGTCGTTAAAATCATTAAAATGGGTGTTCATTTCTTTTGGATTGAGTTTGGTATATACATTGTTTTTAAACTCTCTTTTTCGGTTCTTTTCGTACACGACTTGTCATTCACCTTTGCTTATGATAATAAGTCCAGAAGGAACTTCTCTTTGCTTTATAATGTACTCGCCCATTTTATATACTTTTATTCTTAAGTTGCTTGCAAGTGGAAGAAGTGTATTTTTATCTATCATTTTAAATCCGTATAACTTCTTTAAGAAGTCAAGTCTCTCTTTCATATTTTTGGCTCCAGAAGCTTGATAAGCTTGAATTCATGAATGATGCGGTATTTCAAGCATTGTAGTCCTTTCAACTGCTATTCAGTTTGCATTACGCTTCTTTGGAGGACTGAGAACACTAATGTCTTCTTTTTGCTCAAGATCGATTAAAGCAATTTCTCCAAAATGATCTCCGTCATATAATGTTACAATCTGTCGAAGATATTTTGGCTCTATAGATTGATTTTTATTTTTTGCTATTAAACTTGAGCTCAATCTTGACATTTATTCAACCTTTAATTATAACATACATGTGATTTCCGATATCGCCTTGCTTTATGACATAATCTTGGGGCTGAGATATAATTAACTTAGAAGCCAAAAGAATTTCTTTTCTGTTTTGGGTATCCATCCTTCGAAAAAACTTCAGATTTTTAAGTACTCGATCGATTAAATTTAATATCTTTGGCTCAGTGTATAATTTATCAAAGTACTTTTCTATAAATCCAAGTTCCATTAGCGTCATCATTCTGCTTCAACTATCAAGAGCAACTGTATAACCTTTACTCTCAGTGTTCTTCTGGTCCGAAATTCGATCTTTATTTCAACTTATTGACAATTTGATCACAATCTCTTGTAAATTCATCCGTTTCACTATGGATTTGCTCTAACTTCAAATCGAGTTTCTTCTGTATCAATTTGACCTTATTTAAAAAGTTCGTCTTGTTCTTTAATAGATTTAACAAATTCGCTGTCTTTTTCTTCTCAAGGCTTATTTGTAAGATTTTGTTTTAATCCTTCTAAATTGTTAATTACTCCTGGATGCATCTTTGGTTTTACGCCCTCCTTCGCTAATAAATGAAGTTCGAATAACAGCAACTGATCCCTTCCTTCTCGTATCAATCTAATTAATTTTAGATGGCTTTGACTATCTTACCTTGCTCGATGCATTGGAGATCTTCTTTCCAAGAATTCCTCCAACAACTGACTTTCTTTTTGTTTTTATTTTTGGAATAAGAAAATCAGCTCTGTCAAAAGTTTGAGATAGACAAGACAACTCCATATCTTGTGAACTCACTTCTGCTGCTAGCAAATCTTGATTCGATTGCTTATTTTCAGGCTTTTTTGTACCATCTTCTGGAACTATTTTTAAATTAATACGAATTAGTGAACAATACTTACTGTCCTCAAGAGTAATTTCCTTTGCAGGGTTGAATTTGTATTCCTTACTAATATTATAGTGTGAATTTCCCAAATTTAAGTTTGTATTCGAGCTTGCAATGAACTCAGATCCAACATTCTCGTCGAAGCTTGAAACAAATGGTATATTTGAGTTACGATTGACAATAACCCCATTAAATTGAGGATTGATTTCTCAGACTTTCTCTAAATCAATAGCCATCTTTGCATCATTATTTGCTATCACGTAATCTTTGTCAATATTTCAATAACACTTAAGTAAATAAATTTTATGAAGAATTTCGTCTTCGATCAATATAAATCCATTCGAAATTGCTGATGTTAGGCTATTTAAGAGTCTTCATTCACTCATCTTGCTGGTTCATTAAATACATAACAGCAGCTGTGTTGTACTTAACTATGACTAAATTTGTTTTTCATACATTCGCGATTTTGCTTTCTTTGAAGTTCAACAAATCCTTGTTAAGGACATTCTGCACTTCTTGCAAAATCTCAATGGATTGTATATAGCATGATATCTTTGCAAACACTACCGAAAGTATTCACTTATAAAATACAATCAGAACTTTGGTTAAGTATAGACTATGTGAAGCCATTAATTCAGGGTTGATTTTATTTCTAAACATATTAAAATATTTCCTACAATTCAGTTTTATTTTGATTCAAGTTCAAATATAGCTTTTTCGGTTCATTCAACAGCTGCTTTATAATTTGTTTCCTTGACCATCTTTAAAATATCTGAATATGCAGTGGCTGCATCTTCTTTAGATATCAAAGCGAGATATTTATTAGGGATTAGTTTTGGAAACAAAAGTGCAACCTTTCCTGGAATTAGTCTATCTTTGTACTTGTCGGACAGGTATTCATATCTCTATAAATATCAAATAAAAAGATACATTATTTGTCAGGAATTCCCTCTTCCTCATTTGACTTAAATTTAAAGTCAATTAGCTGAGTCTTTATAACTTATTCTTGGTCGTTGAAATTGATGAAAGAATATCTTTTAAACTGTTTGCTGCTTTTTGCTTTGACTCCTTTTTGATTATCATATTCCTATTTGACTGATTGTAGTTTCTTCCTTTGTGAATTTTGAAATCCTGAGCAAATTTTCTATCGATTGATTTGTTGCTCATTGGGCTTTTCATAGCCTCAAGACCAGCCAAAGCTTGATCTCACTGAATGAAATCCCTCAGCGGTTTTCTTCCATTAGTAAGATCATAATTCTGTCTGCTACTGATATAGTTATTTGTAAATTTGCCCTGAGTTTCTGATGAATACCGTTTCTTCGAGCTCCTTCTAATTTCAAGAGCGACTATCTGACACTTTAATTTTAAATACAGTTGAATTGTCTTTTTGCTGGTTGTCACTGAACTGGCTTAGATGACTATCAGATGGCTTTATCTTCCTTCTGTCCTAAAAGCAAGGTTTGAAAGCTTTAAAGTTAAAATTGAGTTGAAGTACAATTTTGATGATTTACACATCAGCAATCTTGAAACTCAAACCATATGCCATAAAGTGAAATTACATGGCCATTAAATCTTTTAATTAGAACAAGCCTATTTGCTCCATGAATTTTTACAAGATCTAAGCATGTTCATTCGCCTAGCTTGAAGAAAATTGAATAATAGTTTAGTCTAATTCTAATATAAAAAAACAGCAAGACAGTGAAGGATTATTTGAATGTCAAAACAACTGTGAGATGGATGAACATCCATTTGCACGCTAACTTTTCATCACTAGTAAGGACAGTAATAGGTTATCAATTGTTTTCAAAATCAATATCTGTTGGGGATAACAAGAACCTATTGAATAGGAGATTATACAATAAATATTATTTTTGTAAGCTTTTTATTAGTAACTTCAGGTGGAACGAATACCGTTAATAAATCAAATTATTTCTAAATACAATTCTCAACAAATAAAATATAAATTCAAGACTAAATATTATCAAATATTACAAAATAATAATAAACGGAAAATCCAGAGACCTTAAGAGCGAGAATTGATCAGTAAGTTTTTTGCATAAATCGAGTAAACTGAAGGAAACTAAACTTTGTATTTTATTTAATTCTTTCAAACAAATAGCAAATGTGATGAAATATTTTTGATCGAATTCTTGAGATTTTTGGAAACTTCAAACTCTTATCAACTTATTTAATAGGTAGAAATGATAAAATATTATTTTAAAAAACTTTCGTTCAGATTTATATTATCTCTGATTTACATTTTCTACTCTCTGAGGACTTATAGCTGATTGTTCATATTTTAATGCTGAATGAACTTTCTCAATTCATGTTACATCCCAAAGAGCTGAGGTTTTATTGAAGTTGAATCTTCTTCTCAAGCTATAAAATATTTATACAATGGGTATGACGGAGTTTCTAACAATTGATATATATTTATATAAAAGAGAACTATTAATAGATGAACCATCTCATATTTCTACTTTTCATAATTCAAGAATTTAAATAAATTCTATTATCATATAATATAAAATAAAGCAGCTGTGAATGATAAATTTGCACAACATTTTCTCAAATTATTTTAAATAAAAATTTATTTAATTAAAAATAATTGAATTTTAATTGTAATTGTTAAATATCTTTATGCGAAATAACTTATCTAATTTTTTTTAAATATCAAATTCTTTAGTAAAAAACGGTCTTTTGTTTTTAAAACACGCTCCATTTAGAATAACTTTTACAAAACTTACTAACGATTTTAGATTGTACCCATAAAATTCAATTAAACTACAGTTCACAAAACAAATAAAATATCAAAAATCATAAACTTAAGGCTTTGAAAATAGATTAAGCTATTATTTACCTCATGTGCTTATTTATGCCTTGAGTTCTTGTCTCCAATTCTACAGGTTAATAAAATAGCCTACTTCTTCTTTAGCTTGCTATAAGTGTTGGGCGTTGCTGTCGTCAATAGAGAGTTCTACACATTTAATTATTAAATTTGCAAAATAAATATAAGCAATGAAAATAGAAAAATTAAATTGAAGTTGATATACCTTAGCATTTTCTACTTTGTTTTCCTTCTTCACAGATTGAGCTCTTTACCAAATACGTGTTAGCTTTAAAAATACACAATTCAGAGTAAAGTCTTCAATGAAAGAATTACTATTTCCCTCTTTAATTAAATAATGAACATTAATATAAGAATTATTTGTTTTGAATAAAAATGCTTATCAGCATTTAACTTAAAACAAATAGTTCTATCCAATAAATCATTAGCAAAATATCGTTTTGTTATTTCAGGAATTTCACTTACCGTTTGATTGTTTCGAGCGAGGAGAGCACTCTAAGTCCGCCATTGTGAGATTTCCCTTGAACTATTAGTTCATTTTCTTCTTCGTTCATTATGAAATTATTTAATTGATTCAATTTTGATACAAAATATTGGGGTTTTGGGGTTTTGGGGTTTTGGGG
>JAQGFW010026629.1:0-12114 GCA_030463445.1 Euplotes aediculatus
CCCCAAAACCCCAAAACCCCAAAACCCCGATCATAAAGCTTTAGATTGAAAATCAATAATCTCTTAAGATTTAAATTTTAATTAATCTAATTCTTTATATCTTCATGAATGAAATATTATGTTTGTTCCATCAAAATACTATGAAGCACCACAATAAACTATTTCGATAAATTTACTAAAGATGATTGTTCTCTTTATCTCTGATTTATAATTTTTAGTTGTAGTAATTTGGCAGAGCAACTGACTATTAATAATCAAACTAAGTGCAAAATTAGGATTTTTATTAAGCTCTATTTTTTAGTTTGATAAAATGTGTTTTCGATAACTGAAAATATATATATTGATCCATAATCTTTGGCTACTCAATCATACGCATTGCATCAGAAAGTTGTTTAATACTACAAATGTAATTCAAGAAAACTACTAAACTATGTTTAACGAATAAACCAGCTTTATTTTATTTATCCTAAATTTGTTCGGCTGACGGTCTTTTGTTCTGTTTGATTGCATAAAATGTATATAAATTCCATTTTCAAATCTTTTAAGAAAGCAGATTGATAAAGTTGTTCTTGAAGAGCCTCAATTAATTCACTTTGCTCATTATCGATTTTGCACTATTATTAACTCTGTTTATTTTTGTTGTATTGTAAGAAGGCTTTTTTATTTTAGTGGCTTTACATGAAGATACTACTCAACGAATATAATCCAATACTTAAATGTCAAACCTAAATATGTAACTTTGTGTCTTTGAGGGGGATAATAAAATATATACTAAATCGAAAGAATGCACACATTAAAAATTTTGTAAATATGATTTTTGCGAAATTGACAGCACAAAATTTACTTTATCGCTTTGCTTCTTTTGTTTCTATCTTTTTGGAATGGCTCCATCCAGTCAGAAAACTGGATCAGATATGTTGGATAGATAGCTTTGATAACAGTGTACTGATTTCCTCCGATCTAAATCAAATTATCACAAGTGAGAAAAGAATCTACCATTTCTTGATCAACAATTGCTTTCATGAACAGAATGTGAGTATCTAGCTGCATTTTGTTGTCATTTTTATCATTTATTTCTGATAGCTTTAAATTCAACTTTTTGATGTAGTCATGAACTGCATATCAATCAGTAAGTTCTGCAATGTCTTTTAAGTCTAATTTATGTCCAATAACCCAATACTCCCTTTCTTCAATATTTTTTCTTCCAAGCATCTGCAAAAGATGATAGTGTATCCTATATCCAATGTAGCACTGCATATTTTGGATTCTAGTAATCTTTTTTGTTTCTCTAAAGAATAAACTGCGATACTTACTTGACTCTATAAAACTGAATTTGTTCTCTCTCGTCTTTATTACTAAAATTGTAAACTGAGTTAATTCTAATGTCTTTTATCTTATTGTAGTATTCCGAAAGTTCACTAATTATAATATCATTGCTTTGATTGTTACTGTCGTTCTCTGGATCAGATCAATCTTGAAGTTGAACAAAAGTAGTTTCCTCAATATTTTCTCGCTTAATTTCCCATTCAAATGGATACAAGAACATGGAATATTCACTGTTTCTATTTGCTAATTTCGGGTAAAAGCTTGATGTAAATATGCAATCAATAAAATGCAGTTTTGCAAAGAACAACAAGGCTTGAAATCCCTGACTTGTATTTTCAATTTCAATACTTTCCAATCTATATAAGTCAAATTAAAGCATCTAATAATTAGAGTAACTTACTTTTTTTGCTTGGCTTTATTTTCTATTGTTTTATTTTCCTCTTCAATATTTTCAGTTTCTTCTTTAATGATGTTGATATTAGCTCCCGATTGAATTCACGCATACTCTTCAATTTCCTCTAATACACGAATCCATTTTTTTGTCATACAGTCAAGCATCTTTCCCTGAATAGTTGCAAGTCTCCAAATGGATATGTCTCTATTATTGCTCATTTTGTCATCTGTATTGCTTGTTATTAAGCTCGAAATATTTCATATTTAAAAAAGTTGGATCTGACTTAAGAAAAATAAAATGACAGACTTGTAATAAAATAGGATTTTATTTAATTCTTATCCTTTAACTTTAAACTTATCTGATCTAAAGATATTTAATTTTTATTGAAATAAATCAAAATGTTACTAATTATAATCATTTAATTATTTGGAAGAGTTATGAAATATTAACCTGTAATGAATTAAATATATATTATAATTTCCAAATAAATATAACAAATTATATTTTATTTTAACATAATTTATCTTATATTATTAAAAAATGTTTAGCAAAGCTTAATAAAATAATCTTATGCGATGAGAATATATATAAGATTAATTGGATAAAATTAAAAATGTTGTTTATATTCTTGATTTAAAACATTTATATTTTCATAGTTTTTAATAAATTTAATTAATGTTTTTACTTTTGATATATAATAACTTTGTAAAACAATAAATATTATAAAATAAATCTCCTAACTATTGAAAACAACTTCACTCAGATATGGATCATAATCAGAAATAATAAATTTTGTAATCAAACTTTAAAGATATTAAACATAACTATATCAATTATAAGGTTCAAAGTTTGCTTTAATAATTAATTGAAGTAACTATTTGAATTTGAAATTTAAAGAAAGCAATATAGAGTAGGTTTGAAAAAATTAATAAGTTAATTTAGACAAACAATAAAAATTGCTAACCAGTTCATTCTGTAAAGTGATGTTAATATTTATTCAACTGCTCAAATTAACTTTTATTAATTCAAATCCTTGATTAAAATTTAAAAATATCAAAGAAGTCCAATAAAATTGAAAATTTATAAATTATTAGTAGCTAAAAGATAAGGTATATTGTCAATAAGAAAGATTTAGCTGTGCTAGAGTCTAAATAAAACTCTCCATTTCTTTAAAAAATATAATTGTTGGCACCCATTCTTTATTGGATTAAAAAATGCTTCTATTATGTCATAAGGCAGTATCTTTATCTCTACTTAAAAAAGTTATGCATCTTCATAAATAAGATATAGTATTTATATAGCAAACTGTAAAGAATTTTCAAATTTTAACTATGATTTTTTTTATTTAATAACTATTACTCTTATTATAAAATATTCATTGTGAAAGAACATGATAACTTTCTAAAATTTTTGCTTATCAGGTGAGCGTTTGTTAATCGATTTAATAAAATTAAATTTTCATTTTACTTAATTGAGGTGTACGAATATTTTCTCCTAACTCTCCAAGTCTCCCAACTCAATGATAAATATTTTGTTCTTTGTTCTCAATATTTTCTCTAAATTTCATTAAATAATACTTACGATTGATTGATTGTAATGTAGGCAGAGTATACAAATTCTTTATTTTTTGATTGGATCTAGTTAAGTATTTATAAGTAAAGTGTAAATGAAGTTTTATATAATTTAATTCTTACTTTTCCAACACCAATACGATTTAAATCATCATTAAGTTTAACTTTGAAAGATCTATCCACTGGAGCAGGCCTTATTCCTTCATACGGATCTTTGTATCCCAGTTTTATCAATTTAAGTACAAAAACATTCGCTAATGTATCTTCTTTTTCAAATTTAGAATACTTATAATCTCTGTATCGGAAGAGATCCCTTCATTTTGCATTTGTATTTGTATGTATGAATGAAATCGATCCAACGTTTCCTGTTCCTTTGTTTCAAAATTTTACTGCATATTTTTTATTATTGTTCTGCGAATCAGTAAAAGCGAATGTGAAGTATCTTATTTCTTCATTGCTATCTAAACTAATGTTTAGGTGAGTGAATCACAAGCAAGAGCTGGAAAGTTGAAAGAGTAATAGTTTTGATTGAAAGTTTACAGCATTACTTATTTTCATATTTTTTAAATAAAAAATACTTTTATTAAAAATTAATAAAAAAGAATATTATAATTTTAGAATTATTTGATACCAATATTATTGATATTTGAATTTTCATTTTTATAATCTAGATATTTAACAAATAAATTATGATAGGTTTATGAATGGAGTCAAATTTTTTTTAAATTTCTTTGAAAATATCAACTTAATTTTTGATATTTATGAACTTTTATTAAATTTTAGAAACATAAATAGTCTCTTGACAAACTTATCAACTTTATTTGAATAAGTGCTATCTACATTTAAATCCTTGCTCAGTAAAAATTAGTATAGGAAGCTCAATTTTAAGAGGAATTTTAGTAAATCAGAATGAAATTTTTATCAAAATTACTTCAGAAATCATTCTTTAACTATTTTTAATTCTCCTAAAAATATTAACCATTTATATTATAATATTAATTAGAATGAAAATAAACTAAAGTACTTTCTTTTATATTCGTAATAGTTTTGTTCCAATTCTTGAATAATTTTGAAATCGTCATTTATTGTGGCTTCAAATCTGATAACTTTATATTTATTTATTAATTTCTCTTTGATCTTATTATCATAGTCCTTGAGATACTCGAAGTACCACACGTACTTATCGTACCTAAACATTTGCTTAAATTATAAATATCAAAGCTAAATATAATGTGTAATGAATGAGGGTAACGATTAATTAACATTAAAATATATTAACTGTTTTTATAGTTTTTATTTAAAAAGTTTATACTTTTATTTCCTTATAACATATTTTTGAGGACCAAATTAAGATATTCATAGTAAAATTTTTTTATAGAGATATTTTGTTCATTTTTAATTATTAGCTCTTAGTTTATATATATTTTGTTTATTGAAAAAATTAATTCCAAAATTTGATCTAATAAAAGATAATATTTAAGTAAATAAATATTTTTTTATTTTAATTCAATTTATATTTTAAAAAAAAATCTTTTACAATTTTATTGTTAATATATTAATATGTTGATCAAATAAATAATTTTTAATTATGATAAAATTAAAATTAAAATTATCATTTATTTTCTTACTCTTCATAATTTAACTTATTTTCTTCTTCTTTGATTGTTCAAAATAGCTGTAAATAGGCTGGAATATCTGCATCTAACTTATTTTCTAAATTAGTTGTTCTTTTAATTCCATCAACAAATTTGTATTCGCCGTAGGAGTCAAGTTTCATTTTTAACAAAGCAATAGAAGAATCAGCTTGCTTCGATACTAACTTGAATTCACTGTTCGAAAATATTGTCCTATAATTCTCTCGCTCATTTTCATTGCTTTTATTTGATTCTGATATACTGTTTGCTATTCAAATGAACTGCAAAATAAATTAGAAATGAGAATCGAACACATACCCTGTTGTTTATATTGAATATGTCATCAGGATCTATCAATAGTCAATGTGGAAAGTACCTTCGAATGTTGGTAAGAAGTTTGTACCAAGTTTGGATATAATAAAATCATAAATAACTGTGTTTAAGTTTGATTCGATTTTTATTTTGTCCTTTTTCTCATTAAACAATACTATTTGAAATAAAATATTAAAAAATAAAATATAAGAGTTTTGCTTTATTAAATAAATCTTATTTTCTTTAAAATTACTCTTACTTCATTGATTTTCAATTTCAATAATTTTCTTTGATGTTTCACTATCAAATCATCTCAAGTATCTGTTCTCATTTAACTGAATTTTAATTCTTTTAATAATGAGTCTTTTAAGGACTCAATCAACTGAATCAAAAACAAAGCTTTTGCTTCCCTGCCTTCCGTTTTTGACATCTGCTCAAATAACTCTGATATTTCTATTTTGTCCTGTGACTCTGAATCCAATTATTCTAAAGTTAAATATGGTTAAATTTGAATCAGATAGAGGAGACAAAAGATAATCGTAATAGATGTGAAGAGGATAATTTAGAAATAGTGAAGATTATTGGATCAACTACAAATTCGGTTCCATTTGAAGTCCATAAGTATAGCTTGTCCTACTTAGATCTAGATACTTTTATGATCATCAACATCAGATAGGTTCATAAATTTCATTTGTCATTCGAAGTTGTCAGAAAATTTTTGAAAAGAAAATAGAAAAGATTTCTTAGATGATGATTGAAGCCCAAGATATGTAAGTATACTTAAGAGATCAAGAGACAAAAGATGCAAGAACTGATTGATTACGATCAGAAGGAAAGAAAAAGAATATTCTGAATAATTGATGAAAACACTATTAACGATGTTATTTGAATGAAGTTTAAATATTGATCAAGAAATAAATGAAGAAACAGCAACAATTAATCGAAGCAGAAATATACAACTTATTTGAAGTTTTTTTATCTGAAGTAGAATTATTTGAGTATGAATATAAATCATGGAATACAGAGGAGCAGTTTACCACTCAGAAAGATCTATATCAAAGGTTTCCAAATAAACACGTACAAATTCGAAGATATATAAATTCAGAATTCTTTACTTTATAGATTAGTTTATTAAATTATTTATGAAGAATTCTAATGAAGAAGAATGAATATTCTTGAGAAAAGAAAAGCTTATCTCTCAAAGAGGAATAAATATGCACTAAAAAGCTACTCAAATCTCCTGCTTGAGCTTGAACTATAAATGAAATTTAATGCTCAGATTGACAAAGAATTGAAATACTCAGCCCAATTAAATAGTTTGAAGAAACTTATAAGAATTAATTAAATTATTGATAAAAACGTGGATCTTTGAGACAGATAAAAAGCAAAAATTCAAACTGTAAATACTTGCAGAGTATATTTGACTGAAGAGTGATAACAGAGATTTAATCTTTACAGACAATAATTAATGTTGATTAAAGCATATTTTATCGTTCTTTTAAATCAAACTGTGAATGGTTACCATGAAAGGAAAACAATTGTATTCTAAATTCATCTCATCTAAGCAGATGATTTTTTTCTCTTTGATCTAACGGAGAATGGATAGCTTTAATCTTCAACAATAATAGAAACAGTTAATGATTCTGTGTGTGTTATTATTAATTTTAATGAATTATATTAAATTACAGTATACTTGAAGTAAATGAGAGTAATTCTTTCACTTGATAATGCATCCGCAAACTGATCATTACACTCTAAGAAAAAATGAATCTATTAAATTTAAAGCTCTACTTCCACCTCTATATTTTCAAACTCTCGCTTCTGTAGAAATGATATTCTTAATCATAAAGAATTTTATTTATAAGAGAGAAATAACATTAAACTCAGCTTCAATAAAAAATCTAGCATTAAAAGATTCTCAAGAGAGATAGATAAACAAACTTGACAAAAGCTTTGGAGTAGCTTAATAATTGAATCTAAAAATTATCATGTCTGAGAGGAAAGTCAAAAATGAAAAGATTAAATTTAATACCTACTCTAATATAATTCAAAATAATAAAAAATTATGAAGCAGATATGATTTAGAGAATTTGCTAAACTATTTATTAAATTTGAAAAAATTAGAATAGCCATATTTCTTTCATTCAAATGTATTTCTATTATCAAGTACAATGATAGAGTATCATTTATCTCTGCTTTGACTTCATCTAGATCGAACTCAATTTTGATTACACCAGTTAGTCTCTGTTCTTCAAATTCGTCTCAAATGAACTTAAAATGACTCTGAATAGCTTTTAAACTAATTCTAAATATATCCTCTGTAGCTTCCTCGATAATATTAATAAATCATTCTGCTTTTAATTTTTCTTTAAAAGCAACAACTTCGTCAAGCTTTTTGTCCTTATCAATATCTGATATAAAGTATCATGCTCAAATATCTCCGGATTTAACATAAATGTAATTAATTGGACAGGAATTGTAATTAAGTTTAATTGCTTCCTTTTTGGATTTTGAATGTTTAGAATTATTTGTTGAACAACTCTATTTTAAATGTATCAAAATCAGTTCAACAAATAATTTGAATATTATTAAATTTAAAGTTTCTTGAATATATTAATTGATAATTAATGATTTGATATGAAGTGTTAAAATAGCAAATGTATTTTTAAAATAAACATTTTAATTGTAAACTTGCAAATACTTTAATCTTATTAATTTAAAACTTAAATTATAGTTTTCTTTTTGAAGAATACTAAAACAAACAAAAGCAGCTGGGAGTTACTTTTACTAAGTTTTGTAAATCCTTTTTGTATTCAATATTTAGCTTTTTATTGAATTCTATTTTTATCATATTTTCGAACTTCCTATATCAAAGAAAGTATTAAATAAAAGAAGGTAATTACAAATAAGTATTTATAGTTTATAAACAAGCAAAGATACTTACTTTCATAGAATTTTAAATTTATTCTCAAAGAAACTAATTTGATCATTGACATTTGACTCGCTATCTTCATTGTTTTTATAATTTACAAATACTAAGCACTGATGCTTTCCTTCTCCAATTAAGCCAATCTTTGTTTCCTCCATTTTAGGAGTAAATTTGTTCCTTTTTAGCGGTGCCAATAAGTCAACATTTTGTAAGAGAGATTCGTAGTTTATTGAAATTGTAAATTCATCTAGAATCTAACAAAACTGAAAATACCTAATATTTTGTGTTCTTCTACAAATTTATTAAATACAAGTGCTCTTTCACTTATTTTCTGCATGTTTTGTCATTTGTTCGACGAAATTATCTAAACATTGTGAGGAGATTCAGTCTCTAACTTACATCTTTGTAAACATTTTTAACTCAGAATATGAGGCTGCTGAAGTAGTCTTCCAAAATGGCTGTTGCATCTTCTTGGTTTAGCCTCTCAGTTGTGAACTCTAGGTCAATATTGTTCAAGTTTTTTTGCTCTCTATTAATTATCATAATTAAATTTTACCTTTCCTCATTATTCTTAAACTTAACTTTGAAGTTAGTAAATTTATTCTTCAAGCATTTCTTGAGTATTCGCCAATGAGGCAGCAGAGCTTCTAATTCTTCAGTGCTCATGCCCTTGTGCTAGATAATAATAAATTTTATTTGAGACTGCTTACTTTAAATTCTCCCTCAATTTTAATGAGTTTATGGAACTCAATTTTGTAAGTGTCTTTAGTTTTATTATTCTTCTCAAGCCTATATTTAAGACATTAAAATATAATCATGACATTTTAATTTAAAATTCATCACTTTTTGATTGCTTCTGCTATTTTTGAAACTCTATCTTCTCAAAATCCACATATAAAGATTTTTGTGGTTGACGACTGACTCGAGGACTCAACATCATATGCAACATGGAACTTATTTTTATAAATATTTCCTATAAATGAAATTAGTCTTTAACGACTTACCTTCTGATTTGCATGCTTCAAAGAGATTCTTCAGTGATTCATTATTTACAATCTTTTTGGATATTTTTTGATGAATTGTATTGTCCTTATTTGCATTTTGATTTTGAGCATCATATATGATATCTCTGATGATCGAAGTGTTATTATTTACTTATTTTGGCCTTCTTAATTCAGTCTTTAAACTTTATTAACTCCACTTACTTTCTTCTAAATTCTCCAATAATTTCTTAAACACTTTTATGTTTTCTTCATAGAAGGTTTTGATAATCTTTATCTTGACCATCAACTTCTGATCTATAAACCTTATGCTCAGTCATTCATATGAATATGGATGAAAATTTCGTAAATATAGTTTACCTTTCACAACAGAATCGACAAAGTATTTTCCTAAGCTACTTTCATTAATGTCATTTTTTGATCCCAATTGAGTTATCAGTATATCCTTGACTAAAGGTATGATATTCTCGCTTCAAATTTCTCACTCAATAAATGCATATTTATCTTCGTTCTTATCTTCTTCAAAACTTATAATATGTCAGTCCTTCTTCAACTTTTTTCTAAATCATTTATTCTTTTTATTCTTTTCTGAATCTGGGTGCCTTCACTTTGGATCCTAAACACATGAGCATACGTATACTGTCAGTCTAGCTACCTTTATCTCTTTCCGATCCAAACCATCAACCTCACTAGCTGAAGAGTTATTATCTCCCTGGGTGTTCGAGTTTCTACAAGATTAGTCAACTGCAATTGCAGTATTGCAAACTACCTTTCGGACTGGACTTGGAATTCAGAGCTGTTGCTATCGAATGAATTTTCTGAACTGCTTATTGATGAGTGCTTTCCTTCCAACTCCGAACTCAGCTCCTATAATGGAGATGCTTAAAACAGCAGACTGAGGAGACTGCCTGTTGGCTGACTTAGTAAGGATTTTGACAATTGTGTAAAAAGTAGATTAATTAGTGCGAAGAATTTTGTTGAGGTTGAACTGCTTTAATATGCAGAGCCAAGAAGAATACTTTTATTTCAGATTTAAAGCGGTATTTATGCTTGTCATACTCAATCTAAATATGAATATGATATTATTTTATAGTTTCATAAATACTTCAAATTAAACTCTTTTTATTAATTTGCCTTCAAGGAATATCGATATCTTGTAAAAATTTATTAAAATACTTTAATATCATTAATATTTTCTGTAAGATTTATTTTTAAGTACTTTTTGCAAGAGCAAGATAAATATATGCACTCCAAACATCCTCATTTAACTTAAATAATCATATAGTAAAGTAATTACTGAATAATAAGTTAGAAAATTCTCATGTAAATATAATGAAGGAAAATAAAACTAATTCATTTTATTGTAAGCTTCTTTAGATTAATGAACAACAATGATTAAAACAAATTATAAGCTTAAGTTGTTCGTAAAGTTTTTAAATATTATAGTGAGTCAACTAAATTATTCCTTTCATTTAAATATGAGTTCCAGATCATAGTTTATTTATCTTTAGCATCTATATATTTAAAAAGTTTTTGTTTGACTTTAAAATATGTATTTTATGCTTAGACTTACAATACTGTCATTTGAATTTTTTGAATCTAATGAACAACTGGAGCTTTCCTTTTGCTTTTTAATCTGACTCTTTCTGGCATAATTTGATGATTTATTATCCTCTTTAGATGCTAAGTATATTTTATTTATTTCTAATTATGAAAATATTTCAACTTTAATTATTAACTAATTTAATGTATTAGATGTTTTATTTGTATTGTTTAGCCATCTAGAAACTTACATTCATCTGATGATGTAAACATCTTTCTTTTTGGAAGGAATCTTTGCTTTTTCTTACCTCTTGATGATGATTTGCAGCTACTTGATTCTAAAGACTTTAAATCTTTTCAGCTCTACTTGATCTCTGGCTTGAACTATTTCTTGAGCTCATGCTTGAACCTATTTTATTGGTAATAAGTTTAATTTTATCTCAAAAAAATATAAAGTTTAGTTTATGAAAACTCATTTGATTTGTATTAGTTTTTATAATCAAGTTAGTTAGTTAACTATATATTTAGGTAGAATTTCCTTCAATAAAAATATGGATTTCTGAAAGAGTTTAGATAATTAGGATTCTGTGTCATTTCTTTTCATAGAATTCACTTTTTAACCTAAGAAAGCTTTGGGATTAATCTAAATTGAATTCTACTGAAATTCGAAGAAGATATCGCACTTTTGAATGGTAGTAAAAGGTTTTTTTAATCTTGAATAACATAGAGACATCGTCCGACTATTTTATATTAAAAATTGATGAAACTAAAGCTAACTTTTATTTTTTGATAAACTGTGGCCAGGGCATCTATTTCATTTTTTCTTCATTTTGTTGGCCTTTGGTTTTTCTTTTTGAGCTAAATTTTTTATTGGTTTGGCTACCGCTTGATAATGATGATGCTTGGCTACTAAATAAAGTTATAAACATTTTAAAGCTAAACTATAAGTTTAGTTATAAATCAAAAAGATAAAAACTGTAAATTTATAATGCATTTTTGAGGTTTGCGTATCTTAGTTGATCTTTTAAGTAATTATTGAAATGTTTTACTTTTTTATTGTTTTGAATAGTTTACATTACAATTTTAATTTAATTAGTTTATTGATAAACATATTGAAAAGAAGAGTATCAGATAATGATGCTTTTAAGATTCAAAGCTCTTAATAAATTTAACCTTGTCTTTGATGATCTACTACCGATTCGTTTTGTATTCTGTTTGTATCTGCCTTTGGTCTCTTCCCTATTGTCACTTTGATAATCTCTGCTGCTATCGCTCTGACTCGTTCTGTGGATAACACGACAGTTAGTGTTTATGTCCTTTTTTCTTCTGCTCATATTGGAAAATCCTAAATATTAATATAATTGATTGCCAATTTAAAACTATAGTTGTGGGGTTTTGGGGTTTT
>JAQGFW010026633.1:0-12153 GCA_030463445.1 Euplotes aediculatus
CCCCAAAACCCCAAAACCCCAAAACCCCAAAACCCCTTTCTGCTAATCCTATTGAATAATAATATTTATTTGCTCAGCCAATATGAGTGCAAAGGAGAAGGGGAAGGAAAAGCTGCTAATTTCAAAACTAGAAAATACCTCAAGGTTAGATTTGCACAGAAACTCAATTGAGCATATGTGCTTGAAGGGATTTAAACTATCTTTTAAAGAATTCAAAATTTTTCTTATTTCCTACTATTAAAGATGAACAAATTCATATTTTTTATTTTTTAAAGTTTGAGTTGGTGTTTCTAATTTTAACAATTTTTAGATATCCTTGCAAAATTTGCAAAATCAATTTTATGTATAATATTTGCTAGACTATTAATATTTAACATCACGAATTTTAAGATTAAAAAGAATTAAAACTTGATTATATTTTATCATCAAAATATTAAAACAAGTGCTTTATTAAATTGAATATTTTGCTTTCATATTTTATCTTATTTTATTTTAGAAAATTTTCAATATTATAACAAATGTCATTATTGACATATATAAAGTATAAAAATACGGAATTATGATATAGAGCTTATGGAAAAGTATAAATATCATTTTTAACTTTTACTTCATTAAATTAAATATATTATGTTATTACAGTTGCATTTGAATATGTAATCTAGTCATGCTGTTTAATCATATATAAAATAATTTGGCAAGCATATTATTAACATTTTACTGAATTTTAATATATACTAAAATAGACACTTTTTGGTACCTGATTTTAATCCTTTCTTTTAGAAGTGTCGATCAGAATTTTGAGAAGTATATAATCCAGAGATTCACAAGAAATAATGCAATTACTGTATTGATAGCATTATTGAGTTATCTTTGCTTTGGCAAACTTGCACTGTGATCATCTTGCAAAGGCGATATTTATCCGATAACCTACAACTGAAACTTGACAACAACGAGCGCATTAAACACATATGGGAGTGTAGTTTGTAGGTTTACTAATCTGGATAATCATTTTCAATACTATCGCAATAGTATTTTGAGATTTCTGAGAAAATTAAGATAGATTCTAAATTAACCTTTTGAAATTGATTAGTAAATATCTGCATTAAAAAATAATTAAAAATAATTTGATTGAGAAAATGTGGAGCTTCACTCTTTGAATTTTTATATCCTTTAAGAAGAATGAAAAAACTAAATTATTAGAGTTACATATTTTATTTTCTTTAATCAATTATTAAAATACTATTTTTTAAAACACTCCACTAGTTAAAGAAGAAGTGAAATCTTAAGAAGGATTTTAACATTATTAATTAGCTTACAATTTAAATCTGCCTGCTGAAGTGGCCTAAGAATGTTATTTCTTATTGCTCTTGAAACTCCTTAAATCTAAATATTATGAAGTTATTAGTAGGCATTTTTACTTTACTTCATTTCAAAATTGAAATAAAAAATTTACAGAAAATTAGTTAAAATTCTCCATTTATTTATATCGATATTTTAAATTATATTGCAAAGCAAATTTGGTCAAATCAGCATAAATTAACTTTAATTTCATAATGAACTTTATTTTGGATTAAGACTATAACTTTTAAAGTGAACAATCACTATAATTAGTGTATTGGTCTTCTTTAGCTGAAGCAAAAGTAATAATGTTTATGTAGCAAGTAATCCAAATGGAACTATGATCTTTGAACCGGTAAGTAATCCTTTTTGGATTTTAAGCTCTACAGCAACCAAAATATGAGTCCTTATTAACCATGCTAACTCAATAATACTTCACATTACTGCATCACCACGCTTTTGAAAGGCGAATTACTATTTATTATATTTTCATATATTGGCACAGAATTAAGTTTGATTAGAATACCTCAAATGCACAAATTCAGTCATAATTTCTGAAATTACCACTTATTGAGTGGATTTCGCTGAAGTGTGCATTTTCTGTTTATTTTTAATTAAAACTGATTCAGTCGACATACTCAGCAAACATGGTTATTTACATCATAAAAAACTCAAATATTTTAGCTTTTGAGTAATTAAAAAAGTTAAGATCATTAATTTAATTGAAAATCAGAGGAAGACTTAACATTAGACGGAGTCGTATGTCAATAGAATAATGACAAGCGTCTTCAAAAAGGATGCGAAGTCTTCAGAACTCCTTATGCTTATCCAAATTTAGTCCAAATGAACTTCTCTCAATCTGTGTTTAGCTTATGAGGACTGCTCTTTGAGCGAAAACTAATTTTAAATGGACTTTAAGCATTTTATTACTTTCGACTGACAGCAATTAAGATTTTGACACATTTTGACCTAAAACTCTGCTAACATATCGTAAACAGAATATTTAGGAGAAGTCAACTGAGAAAATAATTTTCAAAAAAATTAAAAATTTAAGTTGAAGTGGCAATCTATTGTTGAATTTATTTGTTTTGAAAGTGAAGAATTAATCCTTTTACATTAAATTAGGTTACGTGATAAAATTTTCAGAATGAGATTCTAAATGATATTGAATTGATTTAAGTTTTTTAATGTTCAATCTATAAGCTAAATATAAGATTAGCTTCTTTCAACAATGTTAAAATTAAAATATGGACTAATTTTCAATTTGAAATTCGAAAAACAAACTTTCTTTGTTGATAAATTATTTTGCAGTTATTTTTCTTTCTTTGCAGCATAAAGGCTTAGGTTTAATAAGCAATAAAAAGGAATCTCTTTATGAAGATAAAAAAGTGATTTTTTCAAGCTATCTAGATCTACTTTACTGAACTTGATTTTAATCAAACAGACTAAATTTTATGTGAAGCAAAATTAAAGAACTTAAAGATAAACGAATCATTAAAGTTTTATTAAATAAAAAACTTATCAATTGGTTGCTGTAGGGATAATCATGACTGTATTCTTTGATAGCAAAACTTATTCAATATACTTATAATTTTCTTCAAGAGAACAATAATTCAAACGTCTTAGAAGATTACAAATTTTACATACATATTCTTTCTGTAATTTTAAGAAAATTAAAAGTGAGAATGCTATTTTGGAATAATTATTTAAGAACAACTATATTATAATCAATCAAGAAAACCAAAAGGCTTTGTTAAGACTTTCAATGGAGATCTTAAAATATGTGCATTTATTGAAACCCCAAATTAAGATTAAATAAATTATCTAAAATCCATTCTTTAATAATTTAAATAAAAATATCATTTGATAAATTTTAAAGTTTAAAATAGTGGAAACTAAATATTTTTATAGTTTTTTAATGAAAATGTAGAACTTCATAAAAATGCTTCAAAAGACATTTCTTTAAATATGCCAACCTAATAATATTTTTTTAGACAACTGAGAATCTCTTAACGACTGCAATCATCCAATCAACATTTATGGTTGAAAACGGTGATATCATAATTTCATTCAGCGACATTATCCAAAATATTTGAATCTGTAAGTGTGATTTGAATTCAATGCTAACTATTTAAAGTAAGAGCTGGATCACAAGGTGAAGTTATTTGGGCTAAACTGTAAGTTTATATTTCTAAACCTCAATTCTTTCTAGTCCATTTCTATCAATCAAAGATTACCTGTGATATCCTCTATATTTCAAGTAAGTCAAAATTTACAAAACTCAATGACTAATTACAGAATTTTAGAGTTGGAGGACATCTTATATTCAAAATAGACAGTTGAAAGAAAAGCGGTTCATTTCTTACTGTATTTTCTAAAGTAAGCTTTGTGTAATACATAGTATTCACACATTATAAACTAACATTCAATTTGGAATTCATCAAAATTTATTTTATACGATGATCCTTTTAAGTTAAACAATGCGGAATGATTTTAGTAATTTAAAGGAAAATAATCTGGCAAATATAGATGGATATAAACGGAACATTTCTCAATTCGTACAATTTAAATATCAAAATGAACAGGATAATGGGTGACATAGTAAGAAATATATCATTTGTGGATTTCAAAATACTTATTAGCTAGCGAATGCTTAATTAAATAATTTAATTTGAAAATTTTACCAATAACTCAGTTTGCAACATTAGTCCCTATATTACCAGAGTGACAGTCAAATAATTAATATTCTTTTAATGTTTATGTTGATCAAAATAAATTATGAAAATAAGATTCAATTTTTTATTAATTGAGAAACTTCCTTGCTCAATTTTCTCTTGTTAACTCAAATCGTTTTTTCTTTAGCTTAGTGAGAACTAATTATTATCCATATCAATTCGCCTTAAGTATTCATAAATATAAGTAAAACTCGATGTCAATTTTATTAAAACACTGGAATCAATTAATTGATGTTCTATTATTTTTCCTTATCTCACTCTATTTAGAATTTTGTTTCTATTAATCTTGAAGTCGATAAAGACGGAAGCTGAATATTAGCAGGACCAGATGGTGAAATTACTATGTACGCTGATGGGAGTTACTCTGGAAACTACTCTTCTGTGATCAGGACAGACGAATTTCTGAATACTATTTGGTATAGTTCTTTTCAAATCAGTAATGATACTCTCAACACCATTTCTTTAATGATAGACGATGAAAAAGATGAAGTATTTCTTTCAACATTAAATACAAATAATGTTGGATGATTTATTGCTTTAAATTACAGTTCTGGTATCCACAAAAGATTACAATGTTATCAATTCTTGCCGATTCTATCATTTTCATTTGGTTCAGTTTTGATTTTTACAATGCCCATTTACTCATTTAGTAGAGACTATTTTATTATCACAGGTTCTGACGAGAGCACATATAGTTATGAGATAATATTGAGTAAGTGAAGAGTCACTAATTTGATTTAGTTTCAAAGTCAACTCTCCAATATGTAAAAATTTTTAGAGTATTTCCAATGATATACACAACTTATTCTGCGAGTTATCCAATTCAAAATTTCAAAAAGTATCGACTGTATTTTCTAGACAGCCTTAATTTTCTAACAGTCGATTTTAACGAAGAAAATCTTGAGCTTGAAAATGTATCACTATATAGAAGGAATTATACGCAAAACTTTTTTGGATTTTCTTCCATAAGTATGTTTGTTTACAATCCATTAAACTCTTCCGACTGAAGCAATGATCCTTCTTGATACATTAAAATTACTTCAGCTTCACAGATTGAAGACACTGAAATGAACTTATCATTATATATAAACCTTGACAAATTTTCTTTTAACATAAATGGAACCTACTGCAATCCAATGTTTGAAGCTCGAGAATTTAATCCTTATCTTGACAACATCACAATCTTCACTGAAATACTTGATTTTAGCGGTAAATAAATTTATTAAAATTATTTCAAACTTTCATACAATTGCATTATATGAACAAATATTTTCCGATTTGTTTATATTAAATGCCATTTCTAATTTGAAATTAATGAAAGTTAATTTCTTATTTGCTTACCCTTGCTAAATCCCATTCCAAATATTTCCATAGCTATGCTAAACCTTCTCTGATAGAAAGCAACTCTTGCAAATAAAGCAAGATAAATTAAAAACTCTATTGCAAATATGTAGTATATTTTTTACTTGATAAATAATCTGAAAGAAATTTATTATCATCAGAATCTATCTTTACATAACAAAACAATAAAAAACATGTTTGAATTTTCCATATAAATATTTAAATTCAATTTAAATCTGATAGCTCACGAATTTGTGATCAAATTTGATATGATATTTTCAGTTTCTTTAGGCATCTAACTAAATGTGCTCAAATAGCATAAATATATTTTTATTTCTCGGTTTAAGTTTTCATCAGTAATAAAGAATTTTGATAGTTTAAAATACTTATTATTAAATAAGATAAATAAGGTATTTTATAAAATATGCAATTGCTTATTTTATAGTATTTCATATAAATATAACTGTAAATAGTTTTTATTGTAAATAAAGGATAGGAATTCTATTAAATTAAGCTATAAAAATTTTAATTTTACAAAGAGCAAATATTTTAAAAACATAGAATCTTTAATTTCATAAATCTGTTAAAATAGCCTTGAAAATTCAAGTATTTAGCAGAATATTTTATGATAAGGGAATGAATCAAATATTTAATTTAGGGAAATACAATTTGATTGATCTTAACCTACAATTTAACTTGACAAATGCCTCCATTCTCGATCCCACCGACTACGGCATTAATGCAACAGTCTATGATCTTACTGGTTAGTGGTTACTTGATTATCAGTAGGTGAGATATGGCCTTCATTCAAAGCTGAGATTTCAGGACAGTGCAAGTTCGATATGCCAGAATTCAATTTGGAGTCTGTTCATTTTACCATCTCAATAGGTAAGATGCGAGATAGGTCAAATTTATTGACTTTTTTAGGATCAAACTATAGTGCATCCAGGAATATAACTTACTCTCCATTTTCTCATTGAAGAGCAACAAAGTTTACAAGTAAGTAAAATAATTTTATATTAATCATGCTGTGTTTATGACACTATATTATCTGCATGGTTAATATTTCAAATCAAAGTAAATATTTATATTCTATATAGCAATTTATTCCTATTTTTTATTTGAGCTTTCTTAACTCTTTAAATCATATAAACAATTAAAATCAAATAGATGTCATAAAGAAATGCTAAATTTATGATTTAGAAACAGTTTTGAAATAAATGACTTTCAATTAGCCTTAGCCTTGAGCATAGAGTTATATTTGAAATATATTTTTATACTTATTAAAGCATCATCTGTCCCTAATAAGATGTACTATATTATTTGAAGAGAAGTTTGGGTTCAGAATTTAGAGTAAGACTAATGCTTCGTTGAGAGGTTTTTATTCTTGCTTTAATATAATATCTCATAAGTAATCATCTTAAAAAATATTTTATATGAGAATTATACCATTATTATATTCTTTCTTATAAATTAAAATTAATAATTTTTAATTCTAATAGTCTTGCTCTAGTTATTTTTAGTTGCAATGAATTAAATAGTTGCTTTGATAAGTTCTTCTTTTTATAATTTGATAAAATTATATATTAAACTATAGACTTAAGACTGCATGTTAATCTTTCTTTTGCGAGTTTGTTGATTTTTATGAGCAACACATAATCATCAATTCAAAAGTACCAATACTTATTTTACTCTTTGCAGTTGCATGTTTAAAATAAATTGCAATTAAAAAACAAAATCCACTCCATCAATATTGGATGTTTAAGCATCTAGCCACTAATATCCTCTCTTGAATTCTTAAAAATTTTCACCTTTCAGGAGAATCAAGCAAAATATATTTTTGCAAGTGAATTCAGTCATACATTTAGCTGAATCTTGCAATAGTTCCTTCGGATCATCAAAAAATTGTTGCTCCTCCAGAGCCTTATAACTGAGTCTCTCTGAAATGCATTTGATTTGAGATACTGTATAAGAACTTTTGAAATTTAAAAAATGTGATTTGCATTTCTAACACAAAAAAGACTCTCTTATTGCTGCTCGTTTGCCATCATCTCTAAGTTGAGTTTCGCAAAGCTTCCAGCTGCAAGCACGCAGCAAAGACTTGTAGTTTAGCTAGCTTTATAAAGATCTTTATTTTCTGATAATTCACAGATTTCGTGCTAAATTTTAAACCCGCTTGCTAAGTGAACAAATCCGTCGTATTTCTATATGCAAATTTGAAAATTAAGAATAGCAAAATATTAAATTTGTCAAAAATTATATTTTGTGATGTTGAGATAGACTGATAACTTTATCAAAAATTTTATGGTTTTTAGATGTTTTGAGAATGGGTTAAAATTGTAGGCTTAGCAAAATGGTTGAAGATGGTAGATCAAATCCACAATTTCTTTTCTTTGAGATGGTTGTGATAGATATTATGACTTTGAAATGAGTCTTGGAAGGAAAGGGAACATAATAATAGTGTATTTATCTGTTGAAATTTTGAAGTGAAAATTAGAAAATATAATTACCTTTTTACTTTGGTTTTAAAAGTTTCGTTCTGTGTAACAACTAAAATAAATAACATCCAGAAATTATGATTTAAATAATACATAATTTATTTTATAAGTCACAATTAAGATAATTATTATTAGATTGTAAAAAAAAAGATTACTTATTCAGAAAAATTCTTAATGAAAATGGGCTTATACTTTTAAGAAAAAAATACATTATTAGTCTTGAGTTTTTTCAAATAAATTTATTAATTCGATATAATTTAATTATTATCAAAATTCATTCTAAATACATAAATTTTTAAATAAATTAAATTATAATAGCTTAGACAAAAAATTTAGGTTTAAAATATATTAATTGTATTGAGAGAGAGCATAAAATTTAAATTTCATAAAAATAAAATATTTAAAATATTGAATAAATATATTACTTTCTTATTAATTTGATGAATTACTAAATTTAATTGTAATTTTTAATTATTAAAAATTAATTAAAAAAATTAACTTTAACAGATTAACTTTAAATAAAACATGTTTGTACTTATACTTTAGATTAGTATATTTTGAGCTTCAACAAAGATTGTTATTGATGTAAAAATAAGTTTTTGAAAGATGATTTTTAATTAAAAATTTTTTATTTTTTAATTGTTATTTAACTTATATTTAAAAAATAAGTTAAACTAATTACTTTATTGATTTTTATATAGTTATTGTTTGAATAAATGAAGACACAATTGTAAATGGTACCTGCACTCAGCCATATTGGATTGGTGTTGATAGTAATACCAACACATTTTCAGTTCTTTTGGATCAAATAGCTTCTGTTGGGATATATAGTCTCATTTTACAGACAATCATTCAAGGTATTATTTATTTCAAGTTAATCTAAATAAAATAGATTATTAATATATTCTGAATAGTACTATTTATCCTCTAAAGTTATACTTACATACTGAAATATAGAGCCATTCAAAATTATTGACTATTCAATTTTTTCATCAGATAAATATTTACTATCATTTGAATTTACAAATGAGAATACCCATGTTTCTCAATTTAGTTCTGATGCCTATGTGATCATCAACCAGCTCAAAAACTTCACTATAAATTTTGTGGATGTTGAAGAAGACAATATATTGTTGAAAATTGTGAGTCCTGGTTCTCTCAATGCTTATGTTCAAAGATATCAGTCAAACAACACCTATTTATTAATTGTGCTTGCAGATCAAGGCGTAAATACTGAGACGAGCATTACTTTAAATTATACAGATTCATACCATCAAGATCTTCAGTATTGGAATAGCCTAACGATGAATGTATTCATTTACGCATCTAATCCTCCTCAATATGCTGCTCCGCTCCAAAATGTGAACATCTCTGCATGTGGATGCGCTAATTTTAGTTTGCCCACAGCCACAGATCAAGATGGTGATTCATTTAGTGTTAGCTTGGACAATTCTGCTCCCGACTGGATCAAATTGATCGACATAAACATATTATTCGTGTGTCCTCCTCAGTCAATCATTTACAAGAACATGCCACCTCAGCTTGTAAACATAGTTCTTTTAGATGCAACAGAAGCCTATTCAAACAATACTTTCGATGTAAATATAGATACTTCAATGCTCACTGAGTTTCCGAAAATAAAAAACATCAGCTTGCATTATTCAGAACTGTATTCAATGAAGCTTGATGTCCAAAGTGCAAATGACATCCACTTAGCTGACTGAACATCATTACAGACGATCACATGGTCTTCATATAATTCCATTACAAAGCTGCTAACTATTGATGGTAATAATATTGAGTTGGTTGGAACACATTGAGTCAAAGTACTTGCAACTGATGGATGTAAAAACACTATTACGTCGAATAGCTTTAACATTTTAGTAAATCCGAAGAGACCTCCAGTATTTCTCGATACAATTCCTCCAATTATTTTAATGAAAGGACAAAGTAAAGTGACACAATTCAAGTAAAGTTCGTATTTAACATATTTTAGCAAACAAATAATATATAATGATTATTCCGATAAACTAAACAATACTATTAACTTTATATCAGGCTCAATAAGCAATAAATTCCCTATCATTAAATTGACTTTTGACGATAATATGTTTTACATTCTTGTTGAAGGAACAGTCGATGGTCATTTCACAGCTGTGTTTTCAGCAACTGACTTTCTCAATCAAACAGCCGAAATTACTGTAAGTATCACTGTTTACAGCTGAGCGTCTAAAGATTGTACAAAATGAACAGGAATTTACCAAGAAGACTGAACTCAATGAATTGATCGATATGTTTTAGACGATCAAACAAAAACGTGCTATTTTGAGAACAGATTCTTGTAAGTTAAAGTAAGTTATAATAATTATTTAGACCAGCAGGATCCAACTTCTATGTATTTATTGGAATTGCAATATTTATATTTATATTAGTAAACATTTGTTTTATTTCAAAGCTCAAAAGACTTTCACTATTATCAATAAAGTATATTCAAGTTATACTAATTTTCTTGTTATCGACTAGTAATATTGAACCTGAAACGCTTGACTTAACAATATTACTTGCCAATTTTAACTTAAATTTCGACTTATTAAGTCCAAACGTGGTGAACAGCTGGCTGTCATGCCATAATGAGTCCAAAACAATGCAAAATCTCCACTTCTACTGAACATCCACGCTAACCAACTACAAATGAGCAATCCTTTTGCTGCTTTTAATCATCTTATCTTATTGTTTTAGCAAGGTGTTGATCAGCAAAGTAAAGTGGATTTTAAATTTAGTTGACTTCCTCAAAAGTTTAAAATGACTCTGGTATTTATTTGTTTGACCATTTATATAGATTTATCACGAATATTGAGATCACGAGATATGATGTTGTGTGGATCGTCTATAACTTGATTTTGCCAATCATGATGATCTCGTTTCTATCAGATATGGTCAACTTTAAAAGTCATCTTGTTCTTAGTTTTGCAAGTCTCCTGATTGCTTTAGCTGCAATACTGTTCAGCTTGTTCACCAAACTAAAGCTGCTAAGGCCAGAATTTATGATGAAGATAGATCCGACGAACCCGTTCATTTACTCATATGTCGACTTTATTAGGAACTGAGCACACTGCTGTCTCTTTGTGTTTGGAGACGATGCAAATTACAAAGCATGGATGTGAATTGCATTTTGTGTCAACGTGCTGATGCTGTTCATCCAATCTTCTAGGTAAAATATATTCTAAAGCTATTTAAAAATACAATTACTTAGTTAAAAGCTTATTACTTATCGAACTGCATTTACTCGTTATTATTTTTATCAAGAATATGCTATGGAGCTCTTGAGTAAAATAAAATTGAAGTTGTATCAAGATTTATTGAAACCTGACTATTAATAATTAATGAAAGACATATTTATTAAATACTTTATATGAATCATGATAATGTATTCTTTTATTTGAGATAATAAATAAGTATAAACTCTAATAAACATTCATTTTTCATTTAGCATTAGTGACATCAGTATTTAAAGTTAGAATGCAGTTAAAGAAGTGTCACCATATTTATTTATCACATTTAAAAGTTCCTTCATTGAATACATTATCGAATTCATAATTTGAATAAAATGTGTGAATATCCTTAATTTAATAAAGCAAGAAATGAATAAGCTGTTGAGTCTTTTATTAACATTCAAATTGTCAAAATTGATCAAAGATGCTATATAAAGCAAGCATTTGTGTAATTAAAGATAAAAATAAGACTTCTTTAGCAATTTTCTTAAAACTAGAGCTCTTTATTAATTATAAAAACATAAATTCTTGCTAAAACCTTTCACTTTTTTTAAAAATATTTTTTACTTTCGTTGATTCTTATTTAGGTTGATACGCAAAAAATGAGGGTGCGAGCTTAATGAAAATCAAACTAAAGAAATGACACTTCATTTCTACGGAGAAAGTTTCACTTTGTTTATTATTGGAATAATAACTGTCAACAGAGTGTTTAGTTCAGTGTCAGACCAGCTTTCAATCCAAAACACTTTGAAATTCGTGTCATGCTTGATATTACTTCAGTTCGTCTCCATTATGCTTGTCTCCTTGGTAATTTTAAAAAATAAAGAAGATCCAAAATTAGACGCCAAAGAAAAGAAGAAAATCGATTTGATTCAAAATTAAAAGATAAAATAGTTCTAGATTGAATTTGAATTTATGTTTCAACTCTAATTTACTCCCTTGGGGTTTTGGGGTTTTGGGGTTTTGGGG
>JAQGFW010026699.1:0-19774 GCA_030463445.1 Euplotes aediculatus
TTTATTGAGCTCCCTTGGCATCCAGCTGACTGTGAGCAGTGTGAGGACCGCTGTCACCGGATCGGTCAGCAGGACTCAGTAGAAGCTAAATATTTCCTCGGCCATCAAACCATCGATGAGTATATCTACCAGATCATTGAAAAGAAACGGGCCATCGTTAACCAGGTAACTGGTGCAGAAGAAATGATTGAGACCAATGTTGTAGATGAATTCATTAACCTATTTAGACAGGATAAGTTTTAGAGATGAACTATATCGAATTGATTAACCACTTCTGGGTATTGAACAAGGAGTATTCATTCACCCCCAATGAAAAGGCAGTTTATTTTGCGCTTCTCAATAAATGCAATGAGTTAGGGTGGAAGAATCCCTTTAATCAATCCAATGGGTATTTGGCTATGGATTCCGGCCTTAGTGAGTCGGCAATGCAAAAAGCACGAAATACGCTACAACAGAAAGGATTAATCACTTTTAGCAGCGGAGATGGAAGAAGAATAAACACGGTTTATCAGATAAAATCACCTAAAAAAGGTAGTGCGAAAGGTACGTTTAAAAATGACCTTTCTGGTACCCTTTCCGACACCCTTTCTGGTACCCTTTCCGACACTCTTTCTGGTGGAAAACGCACTGACAACACTAAACAGAAAACTAAACTAAACCAAACTAAACCAAATACTTCTTTTTGCGGCGATACGCCGCTGCCAGAAAAAAAGGATCCTCCAAAAGATGAATCCTGGAATAAATGGGTGGATGCTTGGTTTGTTTTTTACAAATCAAAAAATGATGACATCGATCCAGCTTTTTCTGGTAGCCAGGCTAAAGCGCTAAAGGAGATCCGGCAACACTTAAAAAAAGTTTCAAAGAAAAAATCGCCTGATGATGACGATGAAATTTCCGCGCTTTCAAGCTGGGAATATATTCTTGGTCATTGGTCAAATCTGGATTCATGGTTACAAACTCAATTTGACCTAACGGTTATATCGAAAAAAATTAATGACATCATTGGTCAAATAAAAAATCGTAGCAATGGAAATTCAAAAGGCAAACAGCCAACTGGCAGCCAAGTCGACACTGCCGGTGCTCTCTCAAAAATTGACGCTTTCTATTCTCAAGCTGGAGCATCCGAATGAGAAGTTGCAGGGTAAGATGGAGCTTTCAGAAGTGATCGGTCAATTGATGCCTTCCGGAAGGCCAGATTTCCCTCAAATGGTTGCCTACCCAAAAGTGACTGAGTTGATGGTCACTCAGGGAAAGAACAATGTTCACAAGCTGGTATTTCTGCTGATAAAGGATTTCTGTGCTTCCATCAATGTAGTCCGGAATATGACCGATGATCAGATGATTGAAGCAGCTGCCATGCTGATGGATGAATGTGGCAATTTTCGCCTGGAGGATTACACTCTGATGTTCGCTATGGCAAAGCGGGGACAGCTTATCAAAATTTATGATCGGATTGATATTCAGGTTATAACGGATATTATGGATTCTTACTGGAAAAATCGGCACGAAGCCGGCAAGAAGGCACAGGAGGAGAATATACAACACCTGGATGGTCTTGGGCCCACAACACGCCAGCTTGACCAAATGACCCCACTTGAAACGGCTTTGAATTCTTTTACGGATAATCTCAGCGGAGCTATTGGCGAAATGAAAAATAAATGGCTGGAGTTTAAACCTGAAAAAGGAGAGGCGGCAGCAAAAACAGAGTTGCAAAAGAATCTGAACTATCGAAATCCCTTTCCAGAACCACCTCCTAGCAACTCCTAATAATGCCCAAAATTAGGAGTAAAGGTTTCTCAATGGAGGATATTCGAAATTCCGCCTGTGCAAAGCTGAACCAGCATTTATTTCCAGATTCCGGAAATATTCCGACCAAATCCGGAATAAAAAAGCCCAAATACGGGAATAAAAAGACGGAAGTGGATGGAATTGTTTTCGATTCGGCCAAGGAAGCTAATCGGTACCAGGAACTAAAACTACTATTGAAAGCTGGAGAAATCGGATTTCTGGAGCTCCAGGTACCATTTGAGTTAAATGAAGGTGGTACCCACTCGATGAAATATGTGGCTGATTTCGTTTACATCGATACAAAGACCGGTCAGAAGATTGTTGAAGATGTTAAGGGGTATCGGACCCGGGAGTATCGGAAGAAGAAGAAGTTAATGAAGGATATATATGGGATTTTCATAAATGAAATACTTTGATTTTATAGTTCACCCTTAAATTTTCTTGAATTCATCATGATCTTACCAAATTTTTGAATTGCCTTCTTTTTTCCAAAATTCCTTGCCTTTGATTTGAGTTTGCCGAATAATTTTCTAAACGACCTTCTTGTATACATGATATAAAAATAAATAATGAACCTCAAAAATTACACCTCCACGGTACCGGCAACTACGTCCATGGGGAAAATCGAACAAAACTTGGTAGCAGCTGGAGCCACAGATATTTCCAAAAAGTATGAGGACGGGATCTGTGTGGCGATCACCTTCCGGATGATGGTCAACACCCAACCGCTGTTCTTCAAGCTTCCAGCCCGGGTAGAGCATTGCTTCCAGGTACTCTGGAAAGAAGTCAAGCGCCCTCAGCCTGATACAAAGAAACGGATCCGGGAGCAAGCCTCCAGAACCGCATGGAAGATCATATCCGATTGGGTTGAGATTCAGCTAGCCATGATTCTTTTGGAACAAGCGTTGCCCCTTCAGATCTTCCTTCCTTATGTGTACGATCCTGCAAGTGAGCAAACCTTCTTTGAGAAGCTAGAGCAAAACAATTTTACGCTCCTTCTAAACTAAAAGAAGGCAGACATCAATTCCCAATTAATGGACTCAATATGTTAATTAAGTTGGAGGATCTTTGTTTCTCATAAAAAATTATTTACTTTTACGATGCATGAATGGGCTAACATTCAGCATTTCCAACGACCATCACTTTTCAATAAGCTCAAGTATCGTTTTGATCAGACCAAGGGTATAGTAACCCCACTTAACCAATTCTCCTATTATTTTACATAGGAATTGATTATTTTTTTGTGGTTTCATATAAAAAATGGGTATTTGGATTTGACCAAACACCACTTATAAATATTCGCTTTTAGATCAAAAATGATTTTCCAGCAATATTTTTTCAAATATTGTTCAACCAGATAGATTTGTCGTTGATTTCAGCCCCTTCGAATGAAGGAGTGATATAAGAAGATTGATTCGATAGAATCTGGGTTCCTGCCTATATAAGAATATACTAAAAAAATATTAAAATTCCAAATGTATTTAACCCTGAGAAAGAGGAAATGACAATATAGGCTATTTTGAAATTTTGGATTTGAAGCTGAATTCTAAAGAGGTTCGAACCTTTCCACTACGATTTAGAAAGCTCGAAATTGACCCAGATCTGATAAAAAATGCCCAAAACCTAGGTACAGGTATCATTTTTGCCCATATATTTGGGCGAGAATCTCCTTAAGATGCTTTCTTAAGCACTGAAAAACCAACGATAATCCAACTATCCAAAAGGAGTTCTGTTGTAATAAAGCTCTTGTTTATAGCGTTTTCTACTCAGATCTTTCAACTAATTAAAATAAAAAAGACTACCAGGATTTCCTGATAGTCTTGGGAGAGCGGGCTGCTAAAACAAACCGGCTTCCATGATCACCAAGGTGCGAAAACACCATGGGATCCCTTGTAAGGATAGTTGACGCTATCCGTTACAGTGTGGACAAGGTATCTTGTAACACTTCGTGGGGTGGCATTGTGTCACCCCATTTCTGGTGATGCACTTCCGGAAGATAAATCCGGTACCACGACACATGTCGCAATTACCTTGATACACTGTGTTCTGACTCAGGGTCATACAATGTGTATTAGTAATTAACAAATCACCTGGAACTTACCAGATGGCTATGAGTAATACACAGCTATTTTCAAGACTTGACCCACCTTGGGCTTGCATCTTAGATAATTAACATTCGGGGGAAAACTCAATTTGTAGGAGGGAGATGTGGTACATATATTTGTACTGCGTTTATGCCTCTCCTAAAATTATACGAGGTCCCAGTCCCAAATCTGGGACCTCGTTGTTTTCGTCCATTACAAAGAACTTATAGACTGTAATTTCCTAATATTTCAGCCTGCTAAATCAATTAGTTGTACACAGCTTGTTGATATATCCCGTTTTCACAGGCAACCGGTGTAAATCAAATTTAGTCGCCCCCTCATTAAAAACCGACCGGTAAATGCCAACATATGTGGATAATCAACGCGGAAAATTTTGATTCTCGCACCCACGCTGAATTTGCGGCAAATTCCACATATTAATACTAAAAAAATTTGGTTATTTCGAATTTCCACAATTGGGCATATTTCAAACAATTCCAAATTGATCAAGTGATTCATAAGAAATTGAAACAGGAACGCGTCAAATATATATGCCCACCCAACTTCGAAAAAATTTTTTCAACCATTTATTTTAACTAATGTTAGGCGCGTCGTTATCCACATATTCCGCATTATTCAAAGGAAGGAAATTCGACTCAAAATCGAGCTGACAGGATTTATAAACCTTACTCGAATTACAATTCCCGCCAGTAAAAACCAGAATTTGACCTATATTATTCCATAGGAGTATATTTGTATCTATGGGATTAACTCCAAAACAGGAAAGATTCTGCGCTGAATACATCATTGATAAAAATGCCACCGCTGCAGCTGCGCGGGCCGGCTATTCCAAAAAGACAGCGGATAAGCAAGGCTGGGAACTACTCCAGAAACCTTATATCCAGGAAAAGGTGGACGAATTACTTCATGATGCCATGAAGCGCTGCGAGCTGAGCGCTGATATGGTTATTAAAGAACTTCAGGCCCTTGCTTTCTTTTCCATCAAGGATTTCATTGATACCGGCAATACCATCAAGGATCTATCTACACTTACAAGGACAAAGCTCAAGCCTGTTACCGGTATCAAAGTGACGGAGAAAATTGATATGGAAGGAAATCCCGTTACGATTACAGAATTGAAACTGGCAGATAAGCGCGCTTCTCTGGTCGATCTTGGCCGTCACTTAGGAATTTTCAAAGAGGATAATGAACAGTCCGCTGTTAAGATCAAAGTCACCCGCAAATGATCGAGGTTGAGATCGATAAGGGAATATACCTTGATGCATTCCAACACTTACTGGAGGAAAATGATATTGATATTGAGCTGATCTGGGGTGGCCGGGATTCAGGCAAATCCAGGCATGTCGGTATGCAACTTACAGAAGAGGCTATGGCATTGGACTATCTGAGGTGTCTGCTGATCAAGCATACTCATGAATCCATTAAGGACGCTCAATGGCAGATGATCAAGGATATCTCGGATGAATGGAATGTCGATTCCCTTTTCCACTTCAGGACCTCTCCATTAGGAATTACCTGCTTAAATAAAAACACCTTCCTGGCCCGCGGTATGGATAAGCCAGGTAAGATCCGCTCTATTTCAAACCCCTCTCATGCATGGGTAGAGGAAGCAAATCAAACTACTGAAGAGGCTTTTATCAATCTTCTCACAGGCCTTCGTTCCAATAATGGTCGGGTTAAGTTATTCCTGACTTTCAATCCCGAAGCTGAATGTTCCGACTATACTGAATTCTGGCTTTGGAAGATGTTTTTCAAAAAGCATCATCCAGAAAAGAATTTCGTTGGTGAGTTGGTGATGAAAATTAAAATTAATGGGATTGATACTGAGGTAAAACTAAAATACCGCTCTACCCATGTAACCTACCATCACAACCCACATGTTACTCCGCAGCGTATTGCCTTTCACGAATCCCTAAAAGAAACCAATTATTACTGGTACCAGGTGTTCACACTGGGAGAGTGGGGTAATAAAGAAAACAACAGTCCCTGGGCATTTGCTTTTGACGAAAAGAAACATGTGGCACCCACTGAGCTCTTCGCGGATCCCGGAGATTACCTTTATTTATCATTCGACTTTAATAGGAACCCAGCAACCTGCTCAGTAATCCAGTGGCCCAATCAGCAAAAGGTTCGGGTGATTGAATCCATTAAAATCCCAAAGGCAGGCACTGAGGCCATATGTGACCATATTCTGGTTAACTATCCTGGTTATTTGTACATTGTTACTGGAGACTATTCTGGCGCCACCCCTTCCAGTATTTACAAGGAAGAAGTAACCAACTACACCATGATCCAGCAGAAACTTGGCCTTGGTGATGCCCAAATAATGATTGAGCCAAACCCAAGGTTAGAAAAGAACCAGGTATTGGTGAATTCCATCTTAGCCAAATACCCTGTAGAGATTTGTCCTGTAAAAGGGAAGGGGCTCATTTTCGATCTTAAGAATGTGAAAAAAAGAGCGGACGGTACCATCCTTAAAAAGGACCGTGATGATCCAACACAGCAAGCGGATCTACTTGATACCTTCCGCTATTGGTGTAACAAATTCATGGGCTGGTTCATAAAAACGCCTTAATGGAGTAATAAATAATCCAAAAGAGTATATTTGTGCAAATCATAAGATCGTGAATTGCGCTCCAGGTTGTTTTGAAATAGTCCTTGCTTCTTGTCCTGAAGAGATAATACTCAAAAACCACGCACTTGTTTCAAGGTCGGTAAAAGTTTTTATCAAAACACCATCTGGTAAGGTTTATATCAATGAGGTTACCGCGGACGAAGAGGGCCAGATTTCTATTCCAACCACTGATTTTCCTGCCGGATCCTTTAATCCCTTCAGCGGGTATTATAAACTTTGGGTGGAGGAAGACGGCACCAGGTTACAACTCACCTTTGGAGAAGATACTTATGATTGCGTCCTCATTGATTTTGAGGAAATACAGGCGGCTGAACTCATCAATACCATTCAGTGACCATTGTTTTTTTCGTCTCACTTCAGATCCTGGCAGTTCATATTCTTTTCTGGCAAGGGAATTTACTGTTTCCCGTAAGGAAATATGGAGCTAATCTACTTGACCGATTTGTAGGCGTAAAAGCAAGTCGGTTCATTCAAAAGCCATTGTGGGATTGTTTGCCATGTATGGCAAGTATATGGACCATTATCCTGCTTCAGTATTTTGATCCCTTTCTGATCCTGGCTGTTTGTGGGTTGAATGTTCTGCTTGATATCGTCATTGTAAATCCCGAAGATGAACAGCCTTTTACTGAGTAAAGGATGGGAGGTATACTACAGATGTTTCTGTGGTGGTACCAAAAAGGAATTCTGGCGGAATAAACAATATCCGGGCTATGAGATACGGGTTCGACCAGTCCGCCAAACATTCAGCCTTTTCCTGAGCAATCAACTTATTCACGGTCCAAACTATGGTTATAATCTGGAGAACAAACTAAAAGAGTATGGCATCATCAGTTGAAATAAGAAGCGATATCGATCCGAAAAAATACTTCCCTAATGCGAAGTACATTATAAATTATGCCTTCAGTATTGGCAAGAAACACTATTTCCGATTCGCTGAGCACTTGAATATTCCATATGAGCGAGGTCTTTCCACCCTTGTTTTTTACCGTGAGATGGAAATGAATACGGATCGGGAGTACTTGCAGGCGCATGCTGATGCAGTGAACAATATTCTTCGGCAAAACCCAATTGATGTTTTCCAGATCAAGCTTTTAAATGATCAGCTGCAGCAGCGTCTCCAGCTTCCCAAGGATCCGGAGCTGATGTATAAACTTGCCAGTGTGGTCTTCTTTGACCAGGAAGAGAATCCGGATGTGTATGAGTTTGAATATGGTAATAAGAAGATTGCCTTCTGGAAGGAGGCAGCAGATCTGAATGATTTTTTTTTGCGGAAGCCTATGGGGGAATTAATTCCTTATTTGAGATATGTAGGAAGAAATTTAAGTACGTTTTCGAAAATGATCGAAAGCGCAAACAAGCGTCATTTGGCCAATCTGTCGGTGCATCTATCGGAAAAACAGAAGATGAAATTGAACGGCAGAAAGTCCTCATCTCCGGCGGCAACCCCGCAAAACTAGCCGGCTTCTCCATGTATAAATTCTATTGGGAGCTAAATGAACTCCTTAGGAATTGGAAGAAGCAAAAGCAACGAACCAGTAAAACTCCAGACATCGGTGGAAAACATTCTAATAAATTTCAGCGCTGATCCATCCGGGCTCCAACCTGGTATTGATGCTTTGGCAGAATTGGGTATTGCGGAGAAAAGCGTGATTGATGAGGTGAAGAAACTTAATGCTGAAATGGATAAGGCATCCAAAAAAACCGATGAGGCTATTTCGGATAACATCGAATCCATTGATGAATTAAATCGCGCGTTCAGGAATCTCAGTAAAAGTGCACTTGGGCAAACGTACTCTCAGGTATTTAAAGACCTGCAGGATGGTCTTCGCTTGAGTAAGGATGAAATGGAGGCCTTTTATAAGCTACTCATTAAAAACTCGAGAACGGATCTGCTTGGTGCCGAGTCGGTGGAAGAAATTCAGGGTCTCCAAGGATTGATCGATACTGCTCAGGAGGCGCTTGCTGCTTTTGAAGCAGAGGCTAAAAATGCAGGAGCTGTATTGGATGAAGTGGGACAGGAAGCTGAGAAAGTGGCTGATCAGGCGGAGGATCTTGGGAATGCATTAGGAGATGCGGGTGATGAAGCGGGCAATTTGGGTGATAATGCGGATGAAAGCGCTGATAAGCTGGACACTCTTCAGCAACAATTGAAGGAGGTTAAAAAGGAGCTGGGGCAGATGGCTGCGGAAGGGAAAGATGGAACAGAGGAGTTCGCAGCTTTAACCAAACAAGCGGGAGAGCTGACCGATCGCATTCAATCCGTTAATGATAAAATTCGAACATTGGCATCCAGTAACCTTGGGTTGGATGCGGTTATTGAAGGAGTTCAGGGTTTAGTGGGTGGTTTTGCTGCCATTCAGGGTGCAGTAGCCTTATTTGGTGATGAAAATGAGGAGCTGGAGGCAGCGCTTCTGAAGGTAAATGCTGCGTTGGCGCTGCTTCAAGGTGTTCAGGCGGTTTCCAATGCGCTAAAAAAGGAATCCGCTTTAATGACTGCCAGAGAGATCGCGCTGGATCGGATAAAGCTACTTCAGACCAATTTGATGACCGCGGCGGAGAGCAGGAATATTATTGTCAGGTGGGGAGCTGTAGCAGCTCAGAAAGCGCTTAACCTGGTGATGGCTGCCAATCCGATTGGCCTGGTAATAATCGCAATTGGTGCCTTAGCTGCTGGCATGCTCATTTTTGCCCGAAATACCAGAGAGGCAGCAGCTGCTCAGGCTGAGTTGGATGCGGCACTGAGAAGTATTGAAGCTGGCCTAGATGCCGAGATAAAACAGCAGGAGAGGAGAAATAAAAAGACTCTTGCGGAAATGCGCGAAATGGGTGCTTCAGATGATGAATTAGCCCAGAGACAAATCAGGAATTTAGAATTATTAAATGAGGCACGTCAGCGAGAGATCCAAAAAGCAAGGAGAAACTATGATAAAATCCAATCAGACGATGAGGAAGCATTAAAGAAAAAGGAAGAACTGCGTGATGCCATCCTTAAGTTAGAGGAGGATATTAAAGATGGGGAGGTTTCCATCTTTGAACAACGAAAGGATCTTGATCGGAAGTTGTACCTGGATAGGTTAAAGAATGCAACAGCGTATGCGGAAGCGGCTGTTATAGCTGCGAAAATGGGAAGCCGGCAAGAACTGAATGCCCAGATTGCAGCTGTCCGGGCACGGACCAGGGAGGCCTTAGCCAATGCTAATTTGGAAGCAGGTGAGCGTGTTAAGATTCAAAGAGCTGCGGAAAAGGAAATTGCAGATCTGAAGTTTGAGTTTGATAAACGTGCCCTGATTGATGCCAAAAGAGTTATTGACCGGCAATTGCTTTTGGTTAAGGAAGGATCGAAAGAAGAACTTGATTTGCGTATTGAAGCCTTGGTTCGCCAACGTGAAATTGATCTGAAGGAAAAGGGTATTACGGAGAATCAAATCCTTCTCATCAAACAAAAGGCGCTGAAGGATGAGCAGGAATTGATCAAGGCATTCAATCGCCAGGTGGCTGAGGATACCATCAATTCCAGGATAGCAGCTGTAAGTTCTCAACTTGCCCAGGAGCAGGTTAAAACGGTTGATGAAACAAATAGGCAAATCATTAAGCTGAAGCAGGACCTAATTGATGAACAGGCCAGGCTGGAGGTGGTGAGTGTTCAGTTTTCTGAAAAGAATGAAGAGCTGCGTAGGGTCAAGATCAAGGCTATTTATGATAAAGCCCTTCTGGATAAAAAGACACTAGAAAGGCAAAAGCAAGAGGCCGAAATTGCAGGAGATCAAGCCTATTTTCAAGCTTTATATGAGCTGGAGGTACGGAAGAATGAAATAATTCTTCAATCGCAAAAGAGTAGTTTAAAGGAGCGGAAAAAGGCCCAGGAGGAATATTTTATTTTCCAAAAAGCACTCATTGATAATGATGAAGCAGCTCTCCGAGAGCGAAGAGCAAATCTGTTAATATCGGAACAGGAATTTCAAACTGAATTATTAGCCATTAAATTAAGGCGATTGAATCAAGAAGTTGCAGCTGAGGAAGTTGCTGCTTCCCGAAGAATCGCCATCAATACATTCACTACCCAAGCTCTTCAAAACCTCTCCACAATTTTCTTTCAGCGGAATGCAAAATCATACAATGAGGAAGCTCAGCAAGCTGAAGAGCTGAAGGAAAAGAAGTTGATATCTGAGGAAGAATATAATCAACGGATGCGGGCGATTCGCCGAAAACAAGACCAGGATGCTAAAGCCCAGGCACTCTTCCAGATGCTAATCAGCCAAGGACCGACAATACTCCAGGGCTTCAAGCAAGGCGGTTGGGTTGGTGTTGCAGCAGCCCTTGCTTTGTTCACTGGTTTATTGGGAGCAGTTTCAAGTGCCTCTCCTCCAGGATATAAGCATGGTGTTATTGGAATCGATGGACCCGGTACCGGCACCTCTGATAGTATTCCTGTCCGTGTTTCAAAAGGCGAATCAATCATTAATGCGGAGGCAACCAAAAAATGGAATGAGGCGTTGAAAGCAATCAACTCAGATCAGTTTGAGCAATATATCATGCGGCTTCCCCGGCCGGCTGAAAATCTTGCTACCAAAATTTCCGATATCGCACGCATGAGCAGGCTCTCCCCCATGGTTTACCAGGCTGCGAAGGAGACTTATGTGGAGAATTCAATCGATATCGATTACGATAAAATGGCTGAGGCTTTTGCTTCCCGCCTGGCTGAGAATCCCTCAACTAATATCAGCCTTGATGAAGATGGCTTTAATGTAAGCGTTCGGAAAGGCATTGAGCAGATCAATTACGTGAACAAAAAAATGAACCTCTGATGCAGTGGCGATTCTACCTGATTGATCGAAATGGCAAAAAAACACTGGTTGATGAACCGGCCGGATGGGAGCGCCTGAACTTTAAGTTGAAGCGGCATGCTGAACGGCATGGGACCTTTCGGGAGGTACAAAACATCAATATTGAGTTCTATAATAAAGGGGCCCAACTGCTGAAGCGGGAATATGATCAGTATGGAATTCGTGGGCAATTTGAAATCCTTATTGAAGCTCTATGTGGCAGTGCCTGGCTGGAGTGGTACCGGGGTAAAGTATCCTTTGCCAATTATACCTGGGTCTCTGGAGAGATCTGTTCAGCTGCTGTGGATGTGGATCAGAAAGGAGGATTGGTAAAATTCCTGAATCGCTTTGATCAGCAGGTGGAGGTAGGAAAACCAATCAGCTTTGATGGGGTGGCACTCACTGATTACATCAATCTAACCAGGATAATCGAACTGCCTTCCAAAACAGTGCAGTTATTAGGGGAATTTGTTACAGAAACACCTAAAGTTTATCAGCTTGGTACCGATTCATCCTACCAGGTAAATCCTTTCCCTCCTGATGTGATTGTTAACAATGACGGGATAGTTGTTCCGTATTTCGACAAAATTGTTACAGATGGCGTCCAAAAAAGCAACATAAAATTTGCAGCGGATTACTACGAACCTTTTGACATTAATGATCCTCCGGAAGATGCTCATATCCTAATAAATGAAACAACATCTGATATTGAATGTCTGGCGAGTGAAACAGATGTAGAGTTTCGATTAAAAGGATCCTTTGATATTTTGGTGGTCAATGGTGATGGCGCCTCTGGAAATACTTACTTCTTCCAGGCAGATGTTTTTGTAAAGGATAGTGATGATAACACCGTTTTTACCCAACAAATTGCTTTAACCGGCATTGTGCCAACTGGCGATGTGGTGGAGGAAAGCTTCCCTTTTGACATCTCCAATAGTTTTACCACTACTCTGGATCCAGGTGAGAAGCTGTTTATCTACTACAAGCTTGATTTTACCACCTTTAATGGGGCCTCTCAGGCCTGTGAATATCACCAGCACGCAGAAACATTTTTACGAGTAAGGCAGCTGTCTCTTTGTGAACCTACCAAGGCCAAGCTTTACCTGATCAATGAAACTATTAGCAGGGTTATTGAAGCGATTTCGGATAATGAACTGAAAGTGTTCAGCGAGTATTATGGCCGGACCAATTCCCTGCCATATAGTTTTTCTCAAAATGGATGCGGATCCTTAAGGGCACTTACCACTGGCATGGATATCCGCGGAGTAAAACAGAAGGATGGGGCAGATCCAGCGCTTTTTATTTCCATGAAGGATCTATTCGAGGATCTGTCCGCATTGGATAACATTGGAATGGGAATGGATGGGGATAGTCTGGTTCGAATTGAGAACTGGAAGCATTTTTATAAGCCTACCATCATTCATCAGTGTACTGGAGTGGATAAAATCACTTACCAGATTAAATCGGATGAGATTTACAGCATCTTCCGGATCGGATACGACAAATGGGAAGCGGAAGAATACAACGGTCTGGATGAGTTCCTAACGCAGCGCGAATTCAGGACAAGCCTTTCTCAGGTTCAGAATACTCTGGAGAAGATGTGCAAGCTGATCACCTCCGGATATGCCATTGAAGTTACCAGGCGAAAATTCAATAATTCCAAAGACTGGCGGTATGATCAGGACAAATTCCTTATTTGTTTGAAAGAGGGAGGTCCGGTAACCTGCGATATCGTTTTTTCTCCTACTACCGGTTTCCTAATCTCTCCTGTTGATAATTCATCACCACTGTTTGGCCTGAAGCCAGGGGATACATTCTCTTTGTCTGGCACCACTTCCAATGATGGTGTTTTCACTGTCGCTGGCATTGAAGTTTACAATATGGCAATTTATGTGAATACCGTGGAGGGTACCACCAATGAAACAGCTAGTGGGGTTTTATTCTCAGCCCTCAATAATCCTTTTTACCAGGTTAATACCGGCAACATCACCAATGCTGAATTTATTGTGGATCCTTCCACTATATACAATTTTGAGATCTCCCCTATCCGGATGGCTCTGAAATGGTTTGATCGCCTGATGGCCTCCTTCAAAGGTATCAGCGCTTCAGATAGGTTGATTTTCTCCTCTGGCGAAGCAAACTACAAGGCTAAAGGGGAGCTGATCAGCAGCTGCCGGCAGGAAAATGGAATTCTCCAGGAGAATCAGGATATAGCACTTACGGATTTTAATGATGCGGTTGACGCTCTTCCCATCAATGAAACCGAACGGGTAACCTTTCGGCATCCATTAACAACCTGGGAATATCGCAAGATTTCAGACAATCCGGATGGCTTGATTTACTTCTCCAATGATAAAACATCTGGCGAAGGATGGATTGATGAATTGACATATTCCCCGAATGAAGGACTGGCCACTTTTACACTAATTCCAAAATCCTCCAATCATGCCTAATATATCCACTCCAGACTTCAGTTTTATCCGCTTTGATGACACAGGCTTGTGTTTGGCGGCTTTTGGTAACCATGATGAGGCCTTTCATTTCAAAGTGGATGTGGATCGGCTGTTGAGTGAGCCGATACGAATGGGAAGAGCAAATATGGCCGGTGTGGTTATTCATGACTATTCTCCGGAAGTGCGGGCAATTTGGACTACTGCCAGGTGTGTGCTTTCAATTTCTGGGGTCACTGAAGCCAGCTCCTTTTATTTGTATTCCATTGCGATCGGTGAAGATGAGGTTATTTATGAGGTAACTACAAACCTCGCCGGATTAAGGGAGCGCCTGTATGCTGATTTTGGATTGGTTATGAATGGATCGGCTATCATTACAACCTGCATTCTGGATCTGCAGGTGAAAGCGAAGGCATCTTTAGAGACACTACTTTTCCTCTCCAGTACGATTACTTATTTCTGGAATGAGGGATATATAGCTGCTCCAGGAGATGCAATTTCAGCTGGTCCACAAACTATGTTCCGATTTGCCTTATTGCATACCGATGGAACAGTTTTAGCGGTTACCAATCCATTTAAAGTACTGCATGAAGAAGGCTATACCAGCAGGATTAGCTATAGTTGTAATGAAGCTGCATTTGGATTTTCCTATGTGCCAGGAACTCCTAATATTGTCAGACTGCCTATCTGGCTGTTGAAACCAGTTTATCCCAAACGGCAGACTGTTCACCAAAAAAGTGATGGCAAGAAGATCCTGCTCTCCTCTTTTGTTGAAAAGGAATATGTTCTGGAAACAGAGCTGGCTTCGGAATGGTTTCATGAAAGAGTGGCAATTGCCATGGCTCATGATACCTTTTTGATCAAAAATCAGAAAGTGGGTGAATTGGAGGTAATGGACAATGATGTGTACCAACCTCAATGGCCAGATGATGTGAATGCTCAAGCTGTACCTGGTAGGAGTAAAGTGAAGGTGGCACGGTATGGTTTCTTCAATTCCAATTGCGGCGCCAATGATTGCTGTGCACCAATCCTTTCTATCGGAGAAATTACAACAACATCAGTACTGCTGGGATTGGTTTATTCTCGTTCAACAACTCAAATTCGACTTCGTTACCGTCAGGAGGAGGAAACAGAATGGACGGAATTGATCATACCTGCAGCATCCAGTTATTTACTGAGTGATTTAGAACCGGGTGAGGGTTTTGTAATTGCGGCTGTTTCCATTTGCAATGGTGATGAAGGTGATTCCAGCCGAGCGCTTGCCTTTTCAACGTTGAGTGATCCGGATGAATGTGAAGAAGTAAGCATTTCAGGAGCTCCAGTATTACCTGATGGAGAAGTTGGTGTTCCGTATAATTTCTCGCTCTCATTTTCAGGGTCACCAATATTCACATTGTTCAATATTGTGAAACCTTCCTGGATGACTATAACTGTTGGCGGACTGTTCGATTATAACACGGTAAGGTTTACTGGTACACCTGATGAATCTGGATCCTTCTCTGTTTCCTTTGATGTGGCCAATTGTGCCGGCTCTGGTACAATCTCCTTTGCCCAGGAAATTGAGATAGAAGCAGATCCGGAATCTGGAAACTTCCTGTTGGTTCAATTTGCTGAGACAGGTCCGCTTGCCTGTGAAGCTGGAGTGGAAGGGGTTTACATTGCTCCTCCAGATACTGACCTTGGGCCCGGTGTGAGGGTTTATTACGATTCAGCACTGACCAATCCTGTAGGCCCAGGATTTATTACCAATGGTGGAGGAATACTCTTCACCATTGATTCAAGTGGACTTATTACTTCATCTGGAACAATTGCATGTTAATGGAAAAAGGAATTCTTATAGTGGCGGTTGGCCACCCCAATTACTACCGAATGGCTGAAAACCTTGCAGCTTCGCTGCGGGTAAATCAGTCGGAGGATCTCCCGATCCAGTTGATTTGTGATGATCCCGGGAAGGTTCGGTACCTGCAATTGTTTTCAATCTGTACGAAGGTCGAAGCAGATCAATTTACCCGGGATAGTAAGACTGTCTTTAATAAGTTGATGGTTGAGTTGTACTGGCTTTCAGCTTTTAAGACTACGATCAAACTGGATGCGGACATGATCTGGCTGCCAGGAAGAGATCCGATGGAACTATTCAAATCATTGAACAATGTGGATTTGGCATTTATGAATCGTGGGCATGGTGCACTTCAAAAAGGATCTGGTTACAGTGTGTGGGCTGATGAGGATGAAATTCGTAAGGTCTATAAGCTTGGTCCTGACGTGAGGTGCTATAAAATATTTGGAGAGTTTCTCTATTTCCGAAAGAATCGCCAGAATGAACGCTATTTCAAATTGGTGCGTGATATATATTCCAAAAGGAAAGTCGCAGCCCATGGTTTCAGCAATGATCAGTTTACTGATGAATTAGCGTACCAGGTAGCATGCATGCAGCTGGAGGTTTATCCCCATGAGGAGAATTTCACACCTGTATTTAACCGCTTCCTCGGATATCGGGATAAAGAATTCTTGTATCCATACCAGCTTCCCCGCAATTTCTATGCATTCAGCATCGGGGGTAATTCATCCACGCGGTGGGCGAAAACCCAATATGATATACTGGCAAATCATTATTTCAAAAAGCTTGATTTGCAAAACCCCTATCACCTGGAAGACAAGCGTTCCTTTCTTCCAGAAAGACAAAAACTTTAAAAATGCCAGCATCCATTTCGCTTGATCAATTGAAGGAATATTTCCAAGGGCGTAAAAAACACCTTGGATATGAAAAGGCGGTTGAGTTGTATAACAAATTGAAAACTCATGCCGACGGTGAAATACCAACTGAATTGATTCATGAGCGCCGGCCATCTGAATCGGAGGATACACTTGCCTACCGGAAAAAGATCTATGTACCGAAAACAAAGAATCCAATAAACAAGGTGATTCAGTCCCTGAGCAAGATCAGGCGTTCTCCAGATTGGTCCATTCAGTACCCTCAGGAGAAGGTCGCCTCTATTGTAGAGGAAGAAACTTTAAAAAAATACTGTGAGGAGAATTATCCTGGTCATGATTCTGTTACCAATTGGGTGTTTTCTCATTTGCTTAAAGTTCAATTGATTGATGCAAATGCGGTGGTTGCTGTTCTTCCATTAGAATTGAATTTAGAGGAAAATCAATACCTGAAGCCCGTGGCCATGGTTTTCAACAGTGATCAGGTTATATTTTTCGAGGATGGTAAAAATCTGGCCATCCTTAAGAGCCGTGCTAAAGCTGAAATTGATTATGGAGGGAATCGTGAAAAGGGGAAGGGAGATATTTTTTATGTGATCACAGATAATGAATTGGAAAGGTGGGAACAAACCTCTGACAGCTTCAAGCGTACAGCTTATTTGGCCCATAACAAACGTGCAATGCCGGCATTTCGGGTCCGCGGTGTATTTAAAAAACAGCTGGATCATGTAACGATTCAGGAGAGTAGGCTATCGGCTATGATTCCAAGTCTGGATGAAGCGGCCAGAGAATACAGTGATCTACAGGCCGCGAAGGTTCAACATATGTTTCCGTTGTTCTGGTATTATAATTCAAAGAACTGCAATCATTGCATGGGTACCGGTAAGATCCCGCAGCCTGGCGGAGCTGCGCCGTCCAGTTGCACTCATTGTGCTGGCCAGGGAAAGATCAAGTTTTCTCCTTATGCTCATTTGTCTGTAGAGCCACCAAGACTTAATGAGCAGGCAGCTCCAATGCCTCCAGCTGGGTATATTGGGAGAGATGTTGAAATCATCAAGCATCAGGAGGAAAGTGTAAAGGCCCATATTTTCGAATCATTGGGTGCAGTTAATATGCAGTTTCTGGATCAAACCCCATTGAATATTTCCGGTGATGCCAAAAACGTTGATAGGGAAGAGTTGACCAATTTCGTCTATTCAATTGGGGAGGATATTGTTTATGCTATGGATAAAACTTATTGGTGGATCAATGAATGGCGGTATAGTGCGATTGTTCCGGACGATAAAAAACGTAGGTCCATGCTTCCCAAGATCCCAGTTCCGCAGAATTACGACCTGATCCCATCCGAATACCTCATCGATGAAATTCAAAAGGCGAAAACTTCAAAGATGAATCCCCTATTGGTGGCGACCCTTGAGCGGGAGTATGCATCCAAAAAGCTATACACGTCCCCACAATTATCTGGAAGGATCGAATTGTATTATCAGCTGGATCCGCTTCCAGCATTAACTGTGGATGAGAAAATGAGCCTCCTTACCAATAAGGGAATAACACTGGAGGATTATGTGATTAGTGCCAATGTGGTGGAATTCATCCAGCGAGCCATTGATGAGGATAGGAGTTTTGAAGGCAAAACCTATAAGGAGAAAAGGCAAATCATGGTAAAATTCGCCAAAGAGAAAATTAAGGTGAATGATGCGGTTGAAAAATTGAAAGCTGAATTGGGCCTAACCGAAGAAGCAATGAACCCTGAAAATGAATAATCAGTGGGCCCAGAGAATACTATAAAAGCGATAATTGCAAGGTTGGAGAAGTCAGTGATTGATTTGCAACGTGCAATTCCTGAAATTGAACAGGGAATGCTGAACAAGCTTTCGAACATTATCAAGGAGTTCAATCTAAAGGATGGGAAACTGCTCAATAATGTCGATAACCTCAGGAAGCTTCAAGGGCTTCAGAACAGTATTCAGAGTCTCATCATTACCGGACAGTATCGCGATAAGGTAAAAGAATTTGTCTCTACTTATTCTGAGGTAGAGCAGCTTAATAAGGATTACTTCAAGGAATATAATTTGAAATACACACCTAAGAAAACACTAAAAATTATTAGGGAATCGGCTGTTGATCGAACTGTTAATGGGTTGATTGGTCAGGGCCTGGAGGTAAACATTTCTGATCGTATCCATCAAATGCTGGTGGACAATATCACCAGTGGGGGAAGTTATTCATCTTTGGCTGAGCAACTAAATACTCAATTGCTTTCTTCCAACCAGAAGGAGAGCATGCTCAAGCGATATACTAAAACCATTGCTACAGACTCAATCAATCAGTTTAATGCTCAATATCATGAAGCAATTGCCCAGGACTTGAACTTAAATTGGGGTCGTTATGTCGGTAGTAATCTTACTACAACCAGGGAGTTTTGTGAGCGGTTGAGTGCAAAGCAGTGGGTGCACAGATCAGAGCTGCCAGAAGTTATTAAAGGCCGTATTGATGGTCAGCAGGTGGATTTGTCAAAAAGTACAGGGTTGCCAGCTGGAATGATTCCTGGTACCGATGTAGATAATTTTAAGGTGAGACGTGGAGGTTATAACTGTGGCCACCAATTTTTTTGGGTTCCAGATGCTGCTGTTCCACCGGCCATTAAGGCCAAAGTATTTCCAGAACCTGAAAAGAAAAAGCCGGTTAAGAAAGCACCAGCATCCAAATCAAAGAAAAAGGAGGAGCCTGGTGCAACAAAGCCGGCCGGAAAAAAAGTATCCAATCAGCTAACTTCTATCGAAAAGAAAATTGCTGATATCATTAAAAATGCAATGAGTGCAATTGATTCCGTTCATGGCGATGGTGTGCTGGATAATATTCCTTTAAAGGCTATGGGTAGGTCTGCAGCAAATGGTTCTTTTTATCATGGTTTAGGTAAAGCAGTAAAAATTGAGATTAAAAAATCGGCACCTAGTCCGGAATTGACCTTTGCACATGAAATGGGCCATTATTTGGATTTCCAGGCACTTGGCGCCAAAGGATCCTTTGAAACAGAAGTTTCAAATAGTTCAGCAAAAGCTTTAATCAATAAGTTGAATGAAACAGCCAGGATTAAAGAAATTCAAAAAACATTGAAAGATGGGATACTGGTAAAGGATGGTAAGCAATATCCAATATCTGCAGCTATAAAAAAGCACTTACTTTATATGCTTGAACCGAAAGAAATGTTCGCAAGATCATATGCTCAGTTCATTGCTGTAAAAAGTGGAAATAAAATAATGC
>JAQGFW010026787.1:0-17447 GCA_030463445.1 Euplotes aediculatus
CTGAAGAAGCAGGGGAACCACTCGACCTTGTTGCTTTCAATCATTCTCTTCACGTAGATGTCAACATAGTCCGAGAGGTCTTCGTAAGCTGTACTTTTGAGATAGCCAATGTAGTATACATAGTCCCAGCAGTTGTGCAGATACTTCGTGTGCTGGCTGAAGTCCTTGATATCGCTGGTAAGCTTACCGCAAACAAAACATTGAGAGCGTTGATATTCTTTCACTTGATCTCTCTTGGTTCTTCTTTCTGCAAAATTATCAATGATTATGCCAAATATTATTATGATTAGCAGTTTTTGAACTAAAATAAAGAAAATGAGATCAAATGAAAATCTCCCCCAATTGATGTTAAATTTTCCATTTTGAGTTATTGCTGGAACATTGGTCGAAAGAAACGCTCCTAAGCCATGATTTTTGTACCACTGGTCGATAATTGTAACATAACAATTATAAATATTATCTCAAGAATTCAAGATGTTTTGAGAATAATCGTTTCTAAGGAATATGAATGATAGAACCGAATAAATGAAAATAATAGTCATCATTATAATAACAATCCATAGAATTCTTTTTCTTGGTATCCAAATAGCTAAGACGATCTCCTTTAGTATATCAAAGTAAATGATAAAAACAATCAAACAAAATGTAAAGAAATAGTAGTGATAAGTCATTCCAATCAATGCAAATATAAAGCACGGAATTAAACACCAAATATCATGATTTTTGAAAATCGCTTGAAATACTTCAACAAAACTAACAAATTTTTTGCAGAAACATTTAGATTTAGTTTTCAGAGTCTTTTGGTTAGAGTAATCAAGCACAGACTTACTCCAGATAACTCTCGTATTTATCATGATGCGGATCAAGATAATATAAAAGTAGCCGATACAGATCGAACCACCAATGCAATATACTATGATATCTGTAGCAGTTTTAGAATTAAAGATCTGAAGCTCTTCTGAATTATTAATATTATTTACTTTGTATCCTACAAAAATGATAACATTGAGAGATAAAACTAATATAGCTAAAATAACCTCTAGCCAATTTGCTCTTTTTACTCAAGCTGGAAGTCAATACCAAGAACTCTGAATTTTCTCCATTATACTGAATTCATAATTCTTTTCAATTCCATATTTCAGCAATTGTTTACAAAGGAACTTTGGATCATCACATGTCGCTTCATTCCAAAATTCTGATCTTTGTTTTTGCGTCATGAATAAAAATCTCGGTTGAATTATCAGATGTTTAGTTACTATGGCTTTGTCCTCATTTGCTATCTCTGGGTAGTTACTTATGAAATTCAAAAATGGATCACTTTTAGAAGTGTTTTCTGTGAAACTAATAGGAACTAAAATTTCGATGTGAGAACTATAGATCTCATAAAAATTCATTGCATCTGTCTTAAAGCTATCTGCTTTAAAATGATGTTTATATTCGTCAATGTTTATATCAGAAGACCTTTTCTTAATTAACTTTGCAATCTTAAAGAAGTTCAACTTCGCTTCTCTAAATAACTTATCGAAGAAGTTTTCATTTTCATTAATCTGGATAATATTTTGCTGTACAATCTCATTTTCTTCTGAAATCTTCGTCCTCAGGAAGAATCACTCAAAAAGCATTTGAATATTAAAATTATCGCTTGCTTTGTCTATTTTATTAAAGAACTTGCTTTGCATGGAACCGTTGCTCAAATGTATCAAGTATGCGTAGCCCATCTTTAGATTTTTGTCTAAAATTCCTTTGCCGATCGATACCAAAAAATCATATTTATAATCATGATCGTAAATTTGGTTGCTGACTTGCAAAGCTTTGAGTTTGAGTTCGAGAATCAGCTTGTTGCTATTAAACGGAATATTTGTGTCATTAGATTCTTCTCCATTCAGCAAGTAGTACTTGTCTTTTAAAAACCACCCGATTTGCATGATCTCTTTCACATACTTGCAAATCTCACTGCTAATAAATATTTGCTTGTTTTCTTGTTTGTTTTGGCTGACTAAAGCAAAGGCCAACTCGAAAGCATCGATTCAAACTCTCAATGCAACCTCATACTTTGTGTAGTCAAGAAAAACTCTAATCAAGTCGACAACAGCTGGAAGGATGCTCGTGCTACGAATTCTGTTGTGTTGCACTCGAAGATAATCTTGGAATTCTTTCGAGTTTTTACAAAGCGATGTTAAGAATTTAATGTAAGAATGAATCTGCAAATAATCAGAAAGTTGATCTGATTCATGCTGAATCAAACTGAATTGATCTTCATTATGAATTACTAAATCTGTGAAGTGTTGCACCAAAAGCTCAAATCTATTTAAAAGTTCGTCAGTTTTGTCCATGTTATAAGTCCAAAGCATGATTTTAGTTCTTGCAAATTGGCCGTCTATCCTTAAGATCTCAGAGAGTATCTCGTAAACGATTCACCTCACGTGACTACTAATGTAGTTAAAATCATTATCTTTGCTGATAATTTCAAACCAAGAATTAATTGCTGACTCTGAGCTGAACATTCTTTTAATATCATTATTTTTCATTAGTTCTTTACTTTTTACAATCAATAAAAGCATGTTCATGATGTACTGATATTGCTTCATATTTTGATAATCCTGATCTCTCTCAGTTACATACTTTATTGCCTTGTAAACAAAGTTTAAGATAAATAAAATTCTTTTATCGTATCTTTGATTTTTATCCTTTAAAGCCGATTTTACAAGTCTCTCAAAAATCTCAACAACTTCTCATATACTCGGAGAAAGTCAAAACATATTCATTATCTTGATATCTAATTTATGTTTTTGAGATTCATTTTCATCTTGGTTATTCGGTATTATATTTGAAGAAAAACTGTTAATTGCTGATTTTTTGCCATAGGTATTTAAATATTGAAATATACATTTTGCTTTTGGATAATTAAACGATACTTTATCCTTATTTTCATTTGACTTATCAATGCTTTCTTTGTTGCTATCCTTTTCATTTTCCTCTTCATCTTTTTCTATACTATCCTCTTCATTAACTTCTTTGCTATCCTCTTTACTTATTTCAGAGCAATCCTTATTAGTCTTATAAATACACTGTTCTCCAATTTGTGTAATCAAAGTTAGAAGTTCTCTAAAAGATTCATCTTCTCTATTTCTAGAAACTTCCTTTTGTAGTTCTGTAACCAAAATATCTCCAATACTCTTGCATACTTTAGAAAATAGTTCCGCAGTATAAAGCGTTGTTTTGTATTCTCCTAAGCCTTCAACACAACTGAGGAAGAATTCAGCATGGTATCTGTTAATCTTATTGTTCCACCACTTCATGCAAAACAATTTCTGGCTGAAGTACCAAAGTCGAACTCAAATCTGCTTGCTGTCGAACATCAAATGACCTAAGGTTTTATAAATTTTGAGAACCAAATCATTTATAGTTTTGTTTTGTCTGATTTCTTTAAATGTTGAGTTGCATCTAATCTTGTAAAGGAGTTCTGCGAGAATTACAGCGAATCTTGAATCTACATTTTGCTTTCTAGATTGAACTTTATCTTCTTGAATTTCGATCATCTTTTCAATTAGTATTTTGACGTCATCTAAATTCTGAGAACTCCTGGTGATTTCGCAATTATGAATTGCAACAATTGCATTTTGAACAATCTGAGCAAAGTCAGTAAATTCTGTATCAGTCTCTTCCACCTGATTGCTAGCTTTCGCTCACAATTGCCTCACCATTTGATCTGTTGGATCGTATTTCGTTTCAAGAAGTAGTGAATCCACAGAATCTGATTGCAGATGTAAAAGCGTCTCAAAGAGCTGGTCTGTGAAATCTTCGTCAAACGGAATGTCTACGTATTTTAAAATAAACAAGATGATTCATTTTTCAATAATCTTTTCATTAATGTTTAAACAATTATAAAGCTCTGATTTGTATTCAATTTTCTTAAAAGAAAGTCTCTGTAATCCAAATTTCGAGACTAGTCTCAAGAGTGCAACAACTAGTTCCTTCTGGTGAGTTTCAAGCACAACATCTCGTTCATATCACTCGTTATCTACCATCATGTTGAGGCAAACTATGAAACTATATTCAATAAATTTTTCTGCATCACCTTGTGCGAAGTCAACAGCATTCGGTATTGTAAACACATCAAAATCTTTAAGCAGTTCATTTAATAAAATCTCAATTATAAAATTTAGTCTGTGTTCTTTGGCCATATCATCAAAGCAATTTGATAAGAGAGTGATTGACTCGATTGCAAATCTTATTTGACTAATATTGCTTAAATCAGCAATCTCCTCAAGTTGATTAAATATGTGCTTCTTGATGGCTAAGATTTGAGATTCATCTACTGCTTGTAATTGAATATTCGAATTTAAATAGCATGATCTAAGCAATAAAATTACAACCTCTAAGAAATGAAACGATTCGTCATTCGTATCCAGTACTTCAATGAGAGAATCGATATCATACTTTTGCTGAATTTTCTGAATTATGTCTTTATCTTGAGTGAGACACATAGCAGCATCAACAAACATATCTCCAAGCACGAACTTTCTATCTGAATCTTGGTTCAGTAAATTAGAATAACTGTCAATTACATTTCTCAGGATTTTTTGACAGGTCGTTGACAAAAATGGGATAGGTTTGATATTGTTCTGATTAATATCTAAATATAGATAGTATCAATATTTACTTACTACTTTCGAATGTTTTAACTTCGGCTAAAGTGTTTTGGTATGCTTCAAAATAGACATCAACTAATTTTCATACATCAATCGGATCAAAGTATTGCGAACTCATCTTATTATAAATAGTCCTTGCAAGAGCAGAGTTGATTGTCTGATCAGAGATTATATGTTTGGAATATCTGAAAGAGTTCAAAATCAGTCCTTCAACTATCTTTCTATTGTATATAATATCATCTTTATCAAATTCATCCACAAATTTATTCAAGTTAACGTTCATTTGTGTTAATCAAATATGATTTGTCATAACTTTAATTTTCAAGTGTTTTTCAATAATTTTCTGATAAAGCATCATTAAGTTATTATTTCCATTTCAATAGTTAGTGTTCTGATTATAAAATTTATTGACAAATATGCTTAATGATTGATCTGAATAGTAGTTGATTGCTATATTTCAATAGGTTAAATTTCCAAAATATAAAATTATAATTTTAATTGCTTTATGTTTATTGTATTTAACCAAAACTCTATGTTAATTTGAAACTCAAAATTAATTAAATAAAAATTATTTTAAAATAACACTTATTTTAATAATATTGCGAGATTTACATTTGAGTACAAAAGTAAAGCATTTACTTAATTCCTTATTATAACAGAGCTTGAGAGCTGATTCACGATTATAATTAAGAAGGAATTTGAATAGTAAAAAAGTAGTCTGATTTAAATAATTTACTTTTAAAAATATTAATACAAAAATTAGATTAACTTTTAAAAATAGTACAGATTACTTTATTACTTGTAATTATATTAAAATTTATTAAAAAATAATTTAATTAAGTTTTGATTTTAACAAAACTAATTGAAAATCTGACCGAATCTCTAAAAAGATTCCTGAAGTTTTTGAACAGTAATAAGAAGAATGATAGACAAAATTAAGAATGAAAGTTAAATAATTAAACAGAAGTATTCAAATAAATATTCAAAACTAAAAGACCAAATTTTAATGATCAAATAGCTGACTTTTTAATTAGCTACTATTTTGTTTCTGAAGTTCTCTTTTTAATAAATAGAGATCTATATATTTAGTGAATGCCATTTTAAGCGATAAGATATATACTTTTGAAGTTAATTGAGAAAAAAACTATAAGTGTCGAAGTAAATAATGTATAAGTTTGTTCTTAAAAACTAACAACATTTCTTCCTTAACAGATCTAATATAAAAACATTAATATAATAATATTATATTTTATTCAAGTGATTCCATTTTAATATTCAAATATTTTGATAGAAGAGTTTTCTTAAATATAGCACAATTAAAATTTCATTAAGTAAGGTTAAAATTAAATATTTATTTTCATTTATTAAAGTTATAAATAACTAATAATGAAACTGAGTAATACTTGGTCTAAATGCTTTAAGATTTAGTAATTGTGCTTTTAAAATCATAATTTAAATGCTAGATACAACAAACTATGCTAATTTTTCCTACATTCAATAACAGCTAATATTTAAATCAAGTTATTCCTGTTTGTTTCTTTATCTTCTTTACAATAAACGGAGAATTATTGACTCAAATATGAATTTTCATACAAATACCTTAATATTTGGAATAAAACTTAGTCTTTTATTCTTTGAAAATTTAATTATAATTTTTAACTGAAGAAATGAGGAAGCATTTATATCCTTAAATATATTTACGATATCAAAAACATCACTTGTCATTCTCATTTTTAATAGGCATAATTAATTAAGCTGCAATCTCCTTAAAATAATTTAAGAGTTCATTAATCTAGTTAAATAAAATGTTGATTAACTCTTACTAAAATTATAAATATTTAATTATGGAGGAAAAAGACTTAATCTAACTAATTATTTGAAGTGAATCCAAAATGGGTGTTGATTAATCTCTCTTTAATATGGTATTTGAGTTAGCTTTTATCGTGTCCAACCAACAACAAACTTTGATTATGAAGATGATCACAAGGAGGAAAAAATATAAGAAGAGAGACTACTATTAATAAAATTAACATATATAACTTAAAAGACAGTACTACTCTTTTATTTATTCTATCAGAAATCATAAGCACTTAAAATATTTTAATTCTGTCTAACTGATACGAATAGTTAGGATTATTACATAGGTCAGTCATAAAAATATTGAACTGTTTTAATGTCGCTTACCATTCATGCTTAAAAAGAAATACCAAAAGTCTAATTTAGGCATAGGATCTATGTCAACTTGATTTGTTAATAAGCTAACAATCTGATCCATTTGATTGTTCTTTCAGTATTCATCAATGAATTGGTAAAGCAGCTGATAATTATTACTTAAGTTCTTGTCAAATCTTGCTTGAAACTAAACCAAATTTAGATCTAACTTTAAAATTATCAAATAGTAATTAAAAAGTCTATTATACATTTGAGATAGATTATTTACTGATTCACATATTATATTATTCAATCAAAAAAACGAAATCTACTTCGCAACATCGATTACTTTTGTTTCAATTGATTAAAGGAGCATATTCCAACACTTATAATATATTATTTACCTTCCAACTTGATAGACTATTTGATCTGATCTTCCAAAAGTTGATGTCTTTATTTTTCTTATAGTAATCGAAACTCGGAACCAATTCACCAATAGAATTATCAAAAACAATATCCAGCATGCAGTCAAGTCTTTTTAATTCATTTGGTGAATAGTATTGTTCGAGTGAATGGAGTGAAAAGAGGTAGTCTTGACTGTGGTGCTTATTGTACACTCAAGCCTATACAATTGCAAATTATAAAAACAAAATCAATCAAACATCCGGAATATTGTTTGAGGTTATCAATTTACTAATAATTTTCATTTTCGATAAATAAAACTAACTTATCATTGAATTAAATCAAATTTTATACTTTTGATATTGCAAAAGTAATTGAAGTAAGAAATGTTTGAGTATACCTAATTAACTATTTTCTAATATAAAATAGAAGAAACTAATTTTTAAGTCTAAATTAATGGCTTGTATTTTTATTAATTAGAATCTATATTGAAGCCATGATTGATGATCAATGCACAAAATTCAAGAATTAATTGTTGATGTGATTTTCATAGTAGGATAGATCTTAGTAATAAGGCAAAATATTGTTTGATTTTTAATATTATAATAAATATATTTAAAGTTAAGAAATTGATTATAGATATCATGCAGAATACAAAAAATTATATTAAATAAGTTATTGAAAATAATGAGATTATTTGTAGTCTATTTGAAGATCATCCTATTGATGATATCTTACAACAGGCTGTATAATTCCGATATGTTAAAAAATGATCTATCTAATCAATCACCTCTTCTTTTCAAAAAAAATTAGCGGCAACTGAATTTTATTGTATTTTTTATCGAATCATTCTTTTAATGCATAAAGTTGTAAAGAAAGTAAAGCAACTCAGAAAGAGAATATAACTTCATAATGTAAAATAATTATTTAAAATTATGAATAAAAAGATTGAATTAAGACGATTGATGATAATATAGGGTGCAACCTTTTTATAATGAACAAAAATATATTCCAAATGTAAAATCTGTTTGAATTAAGAGTCGAGATGCATTAATGAAGTCAACATCAAACTCTTGAATGAAAGTTGATGATCCAAATCTTAGCGATAATCAATCTCATAAAAGATTATCACGTTTCAGAACATTAAAATAAGCATATTTATCTTAGTAAATTGGATTCTCAAAAAATGAAGAAGATTTTTTAATTCTGATAATTCTTCAGAATCAATTTCGAGTAACAACGATATTCATGGAAATGAAATGATAACCAATATGAGGTTTAATATTATGAAGATCTTAACGAAGATAGATAATTAACTTATATTTTAAATATTAAAGAAAATTAGCTAAATCTTTTTACTTAGCTAACCTTTCTGAATTGACTTTCTTCTTTAATCAAATATTAAAAGTTTATCATAGGTAATTTTTTATAAAATATATCACAAACTTTGGATATATGAGATACATTTGATCGAAAGAAAAAATCAGGTAAAAAAACAAACTTCAAGAGAATGTTTTTGAGAAGAAAAATTAGTAAACTGCTAAAAGCTGATAATATATTAAGTTCAACTAAAATTCAACAGAAATAAAATATAAAAATAATAAAAGTTAGCGATAGTTAGGAAGATAAGCTATTGAAATAGAAAGTGTGCATATAAGCAACATAAAATTGAGACAATGATTTTGAATGCAGCTCAAAAGAAAACAAGCAAAGAATCAGTCAAAATTACATTGACTCAGAATATTCTTAAATGATATTTAAATATGAATTCGATATTTTAGAGGAGGATAGTAAAAAATGTGAAAGAGATGATTCGATGAAGAGGATTATAAAAAATCTTCCATAAATCAAAATGCAAGGTGAATGCATGAGTTGAATTTAGTGAAATGGAATAATAAACTTAATATTATTAAATTAAAATATTAAACAGAACTATATGTAAATATTATTAAAAATAATTAATAAAAGAAATATATGAGAAAAATAATTTATATGAATAAGAGATATTCCTCTCCTTAAGATAGTAATAAAACTTCAGAGTATATAAAATCAATAGAGATGAATGAATTGGCCTCCTTTTAGTCCAATTTTAAAATCAAATATAAAATATATAAGGTATCATTTAAGCACAGATAATGAAGTAAGAGATGAATATTTATAGAGATGATTAAAATATCAAAGAAGAATATGATAGTATAAAATAAGATACTAAATCAAGAATAAATAAATCATTTTCTAGCAGGCTTTAATAATTAATGAAAAGGAATGAGATAGAATACTCTTTAAGGATCATAATCTGTTATTTATAACATTTATCTTCTAATATATTTGAATTATAGTGTCAATTATACTGATTAATATTGTACTGAAATTATCATCTCGAAGTATTAAAATTGCTCAACGATAAGAATTTCACCAGAATATTATTGGCGTGAAACAAAGAATGTACTTGACATGGATTTAATTGTTAATAATATCTGAGTCTTTTATTTAAAATAATAAAAAATATATTTATATTTAAAATAATTTTAAATTGCATCTTTATTATCATTTTATTGTACGCTGATTTATTTAGCTATTTATTAAATTTGATTTAAAATCTTGCGATTAGAATTTAAATTAAATATTGCAATAAAATTAGCAATTAAAAAGTTAATTTAATTTAATATAAAAATTTAATATGAAGTATATTTAAAGACTAGCTAACAAATATCAATCACTTACTCTTAGTTCTGGTTTAGATCTATCTGTACATAATTTTAGATATTCATTTGCATCTCTATAATATGATTGAATGAAGTTATAGTGTAAACTTAAAGGATTACTAATCATTCAAACAAACAAATAGCTCTTCTTGTCAATTTTTTTCTCTATTCAAGAATCAATAAATTTTACCTATTTACACTTATCTTGAACTGAGTGCTCTCAAGTAACTCGTTTCTTTCAGACTCCAATTCAATATCAAAATAATATCTCTTCTTTCGAATATTCATTATTTTTAATGTTCGGTCATCTTTACAATAATAAATGCCTTTTAAAGATTTCTGATTATTCATTCCAAAACTAATTTTCGAATGTTGTTTTGAAAATATAATTCCTTGAATATAGTTGTGTTGTGGAATTAAATTGAAGTGATCATACTCACCAATCTGCAAATTTCTGTGAGTCAGTATAGACTTAATCTATAAACATAATTAGCTATTGTATTTAAATTAAACTAACTTTTCATATGAATTTCAAATAATTAATTTTAATTTATAATTGTATTTTATGATAATATCAAACAAACACAAAACTAGTTAATAAAAAATTATATCGATCGTTAAGATATCAGAGCAGCCAATAAGCTTTCATTTGCATTCATTTATAAATTAAGCAAAAATACCAGATCCAGAGGCGGTAAAAATAAATTTAACTTCCAAGCGTGTACCAATAACCTTCCAATCAACATGGAAGATCACAAACCTATTGCAAATGTAAATTGACCATCATAAGGATCTATATAAATTATTGAAGAGAGAGTACAGTGTGCATAACTTTGAATATTTGTGAAGGATGTACAAATATATTTTCAAACAGGCTTGATTCAGATCATCGAATTATTCAAATGCAGAAATAAAGTTATTATCAACGGAAATTTTTGTACTGAAATGCTAAGAATGATCCATAATGAATTAAAGGTTTTTAATGTCGATAATTGCAGTTTTACCATAATAATGAAGGTGAAATATTGCTGACTATCGATTGGTAACAATACTTCAGTTAAAGACAACCTATAAAAGATTGAGTAAGCCTTAATATCAATTGGTTCATATGGTCAGTTGTTTGGAGTTATCTTGATCAGAACAATATATTTAAGGCTTTTTGAAAATTTATGAGACTGCTCGTAAAGCTCCTCTTAGAAACAACCATTCAAGTGAATGGTTGTAAGTTGATATGATAAAAATTTTCAAAGTGCTCATCTTAAACTATATTGGTGGATGATGAACTGTTCAAGATTCAAAGTTAGGTAATTACCTTCTTATTATCCGAAGTGGCTCCCGTCGAGCACACATTCAAAGCTATATTAAATAGTGGATTGACTGATGTAGTTACGTAGTGCTTGTGAATATAAAACAATGATAGAGAAACACAGCAATCAAAATATGATATATAAATAAAATCTCATCACTCAAATAATGCCTAACTATAAAGAGTAATTATAATAATAAAATATAATGTCATATTTCAATTATTAACTATTGCTTGATTAAATAGAAAATTAAATTCAAGTACATTAATAATAAAAAATCGAACACTAACTAAAATAATATCTCCATATTATTTTTTTAAGTATAATTTTATAAAGATTATTGATTAACTCACTTAAGTAAGCAACCTAAAGCTATATAGAAATTTAAACTCTAAATTTATATTTCTACCTCATTGTGCTCCTTCATTAGCTTCAATAAAATTATTTTTACAAAGATCAAGAAGAAAATATCGAACACAAACAAGATATTTGATCGTAAAATCGAGTAAGAGAATATAAGTGATTAACAAAAATTTAAAATCAATTAACTATTAAAATATTATGCAATTTGAAATGCATTGATTGAATGTATATTAGATATCCGTAGATAGCTTCAAGATTAATTTTATGAGTTTAAAATCAATTAATTTGTTCAATAATAGTAAATCTCCAACAATCCACAAGACAACATAAATAGAATTAATATAAAATTTTCTAAACTTTAATAAATAATATAAAATATCATTTTTACATGTATTTACAGTTTCTCTTGTTTGAAAAAAAGTATAAGAATATATTGTAAAAGTTTTCATAATAGTAAGTTGTATAACATAAATTATCTTTAAAATCAAGCAATTACCTGGCCATCGCTATCTTGGTGTCTTACAAATCACAATTCGTTTTTTAAGTAATGTTTTGCCCCAATTCTCAAAATGTATTTTCTATATGATGATAATTTAAATCACTTGTAAATAATTATTGTGTATTAGTTCTAATTTGCAAATAAAAGAGTTAAATTAGTTTGACTTTTGAACAAAGAGATGAAGAGAGTATGTTCAAATGTTACTGAGATTAAAATACCAAAAGATTGTTTAGATTATATTATTATTTGATTGTTATCGATACTGAGAAAGGTAAAGAGACAATATGAGTATTATGCTGTTATCAATTTCAAATATCAAATAAAGTTCAGGTGTTCAATTAGATAAAAGAAACCATTAAACTTCTCAGTAATAATTTATTAAAAGTTAATTTAAATTAAGTTAGTTTCTAAATGTTGCTTACTTATTGTCTCAAATTTTATGTGGATTTCGTATTTCATTCTTTTTTGAAATTTGAACTTTTAATTAAATTATTAATAAAATATATTAAAGTGCTAAATGAGTGATTGTAGAAAAATGCTGATAGTTTGTGGAGCAAACAGCATTTATAGTTTGGAAATAATTATTTATTATTACCTTTGATCATATCCTTATTTTTAATTGAAGTTAACACAAGCATATAATTTTCTTTGTTATCATCTTCTGCATATTTCTTTCCTCGTGCCAAATAATATTTCGTATTGTTTAAGTAAGCAAATAATGTATATTCTGAGTGAGTGTCGATAGGTTCGTGAGTTTTTGATTGATCTCTGTTTTCGAAGTACAGTTCAATTGGGTCAAATTTCCTATTTTGTTTACTTATGTCAAAGACAAGAGACTCATCTCTATAAACTGAATCTATCTTGATGATATCCTCAAATGTTAATGATCAACTCTGATTCACTGAGCTTAAAGTAAAAGGCAAGTTGGATTTAAATAGGTGAGTGAAAGTGTGTCTGCCATTATAATACTGGTCTTGTTGTTCTTCCATCATTTCCAAGTACTCCTCTTTCTTGAACTCTTCGTAGTATTTTTCATTTGAGAAATAATTGATATTATTTTTCCAATTTGGAGATAGCTTGATTCTGCTTTGAAGGTCTTATTCAGAAATTATATGAGAACGCATTTGCTTTATCGTATGTTCTGTTCCATGAGCTATATCGATCAGAATAAGTTGGAGTATGCGACAAAGTAAGTTGGTGAGTGCAAGGAATGCTAATTCGAAATTCATGATTAATTTAGAAAGAGAAAAAGGACACATTATATATAAAGTGATTACATCAAAGACCATTAAAAATTATAGTTTGGTCATATGCTTGTCGTACTATCAAACAGTACATGTGATATACCAAATCCAAATATACTCTTTACTTACAACTTTTTGTCATAGTGTTTGTATAAGTAGTATTGTTTTTCAGTTTGGTTTTGATCGCTGAGCTATACATAAAAATAAAATTGGAAGCAATATTCAGCTGTGCAATATTTAGACATACAATATTCTAACATATTAGCGAGATAGTGTACATTTTATAAATACTAATTTTTAATTGTTTATGAAGACCTCCTGATTGTTATAAGCTATCTTTTACATTCCTGTTTTAATAACCATATATTGCTATGACTTATGTAAGTTTAAATATGACTGCATAATTTGCTTTTATAGTTAATCCTTTTTGGTTTTGACTAGCATTGCAATAAAGTTTTAGAATTCGTACAAATATATCCTCAAAGCAAAAAAGAAGATAATATGTGAATATATTTTAGTTTAGCCTTGGAAGTTTAGACGAAGATGAAAGATTCTATGATGCGAATTTTGAATTCATATTTATAGTTCCAATTGGAGCTATTTACTAAACAGTTTAAACTTCGCATTACGAATTTAAGTACATAAAACATAATATATTTGTATTAAATTAAGCAAAATTGAATTTTTAATTATTAAAATATGTAATGAAAATTTTTAATTGTTTTGTTTTAAGTTCCAATTGGAACTATAAATTGTAATTCAAAATTCTCGTTTTAAAATAGAGAACTAATATTAGTTAATTATATCAGTTTTTAAAATGTTGGTTTTTTTAATATAATTAATATGGAATATACATGAAATTTAAACGAAGAGCTTGACATATTACTTTAAACAAAAAATATTCATAAGAAGGTGTCAATTTAATTTTTAATTATTGCGATTTTAGTCAAATAAAAAAGATTACCTTGAACGATCCTATTTTGACCTACTAAATAAATTTATTAAAGCTGAAATATTACTCATTCTAATCCATAATATTATGAACTCTTCTCAACAAATATTGCATAAAGCATCTTGATGAAGAAAAATAGAAATCTAACGAATAGAATTTTTTTAAAAAAAGTTCTAAGAATTAATTATATATGAAAATAGGTTTTTTCTTATATGGATCTAAAAATTGACAAATTTAAAAATATCAACAAATTATTTTCATAAATATACAATAAATTTGACTTCTAATTGAAAGCATATGTAGTCAATATTAAATTTTTAGTTAAACGCGGTCGCACAAATACTAATTTTAGTATAAATAGATATTCCGTTTATTTAATTCAAATTCGAAAAAGATTCTTCGATATTGTGATTATTTAAAAGTATTCTCTCGAGGTACTGAAATCAAAATATTCAATATTTTTGTTGGTGTCAAAAAAGACTAAATGAATTGATGTGAAGTAATAGCACCACAAATATCCTCCAGCTGATTAAAAATCGAATTTCATCCTGCTTAGCATGCCAAATTTCAAAAGAAACGGATTTAAACAGTTGAGGTCTGCTTTTCCTTCAAATGGATGAACGATAAAATATTATTTATTTCAAGCTACTTTCTATAATCTAACTCAAAATAAGTAAGGCTTATTTGAATGATTTCAATAGAATTGCTTACATCTCCATATCATTTCAAAATTATGCTGATTTGGTCATAATAGTTTACGTAATTTTGTTGTAATAAATTATGTTCTTCTTCTATCATTTTCTCCTCAAGTTCTTGATGATCTTCCATGTTTCTTTCATACTCATCTTTAGCCTCAAGTTCTTCACGTAATTCTTCATAGCCAAAAACAGGAACGAATTGAGAAGAAGTCTCTTCAAAGTCTTGCTCCAAATCATGCTCAGTTATTTCCTCTCTTGAAACGCTGTAGTGATCAGCTTGTCCATGGCTGACTGTGCTTGATGACTGATATTCCTATACAGAGGTGACTGAACAATTACTTACTTCAGAGTCACTTTCAAAGGCTTCCAGTCTTAGTCTGTCTCTGTTTGAATCGTTTTGATCGCTGGATATTCTAAATTTTGAGTATTTAAAAATGTTGAGCTTACGACTGAGCTTGGATGCTATGATCTTTTTCAGAATGACCAGAGTCACTTTTGCTGGTTTCATTTAATCTTGATTCTGAAATTTTGTTGTCGTGACTATCGTCTTGACTCGTTAGGCTAATTTCAGGTGATTTGACTATGAAGAGTTAAACATTCAACATTTAATTAGGTTATCAGAACAAACTATTTGCATAGATTTTCAGAGACATTGGTTTGTACGGACAGCAAGAAAGTTCGAATTTCAATAATATTCGTTAATGTTAGAAATAACAGTTTAATTTATTTTTCAAACACAAAGTAGTTTAGTACTTCAGTTGAGGGAATAATTGATTTAAATTTCTGTAGAAAGCAGCATAAAGATAGATGTTGATTGCAATATAGCATTTTTTAGGTCTTTATTTGAATGTGATGGCAGTTCATAATAAAAAACAGAGTACGATTTAATTTAATAGAAGTCATTTATCTGTAAAATCAATATATGAATATGAGAAAATAATTATGAAAATGTAAAAATACAAAACTGAATAAAATTTTGATGTGTATCGGACCAAATTTGGCTAATTTAGCATAAAATTTGATATCTAAACCAAAATTTATGTCCAATCATTTTTAACATTATTGACTTCAAATCCTTTATCTTCAAAGTACTAGTTATAGTTCATTGAGTGAATACAACATGAAAATAAGACTATCTGAGAATGCTTGAATTAATTATTAAAGTCTTTATATTAGTTTTAATAAATCATAAATTTTTTGTCATACAAATATAAGTAAATAGTCCCTATTCTGAAATAAAATTAAATTGCTTGCATTAAGCTAGTGACTTAATACTTACATTTTTACTTATTAAATTAGAAAAATTTTATATAAAGGTGAGATCGATAATTAAACTACAATATTAAATCCTACTCTACAATAATTAATTTATCTATTCGATTTTTTAAGCCTTTAACTAAGTAATTTTTAGACATCATAAATCTTCGAGTATTTATTTGCAATAGCCAAACTTGGATATCATAAGTTAACAGAACAAACGCGCAGTTTGTCCGAATTAAGGAATTTTTTAATTAAGCAGATTTTATATTTCACAGTCAAAAACTGAAGAATTAGAGAGAGTTAGTGTTCAAAATTTTTTATTTCCATAAAATTGATGCAAAATCTGTTAAATTAAACAAATGATTATTGAGTTTATTTTAAAGCAGAGTTGGATCAACTTGCTTTAATTTCAAAGTAGTTAAATATCTTTAAGCATTAATATAACCTTTAAACTTTTAAAAATTAATGCTTAAAAAATTTTGTTTATACTTAAATTATACAGAGAAAATATTATTGAAAATCAAACATTATGATTATAAAATTACAATCGAGAGATAGCCCAAGCTCAAAATTTGAATAACGAAAGGACTAACTATAAGTAAGCTATAGATACGAACTTCAAAAAGCTATTTATATGGAGTTAAGTAAGATATCTTTTTAACAGTAAATTATTAAGCAAATTTATGAAGAATTTAATACACTTAAAATTTTCACTCTATTTGACATATGTCCAAGTGACGAACAAAATTTTGAAAGAAAATAGGATTTTGTTATTATATTGCTTTAGAAAGAATACTTGCTATAATTCATGCGTCTTGAGATTAGATTATGAATATATTTTCAGCTTTAATAATTAAGCAACTTTATTGTTTGACTCAAAGCAACAAAGATACAGAGTTCGTTATATTTCATTTTCTTTGTAAAATTGAGAAACTTTTAAATAAATTCGTTAATCTTTAATAAATGCTTACTTTTGCAAAAATAAAGACTAAGTTATCAACATTTTAATGATAAGATCTGATGTAAGCTAAGTAAATCTCGGTACTATTTTCAATATTGTTAATTGATTTTTGATAAAATTTTATCAAAGACATTACAATTGGAAACTAAAAGAAGCAACTTTTATTAGTTTGTACCATATTTTCTCAGCTTAGCTCTTATTATTTATGAGATTTGTCTCAGCTTTAAAATCTATCAGATAATTGCTCAACTTA
>JAQGFW010026800.1:0-11922 GCA_030463445.1 Euplotes aediculatus
GATAAAGTAAACCTCAAAGTAAAACAGAAATATGAGTTATAAGATATTACTTTTATGAATTCTAAAACACTTACCTTGGAGAAAATCGATAAAATGATTTAATCTGCTGCTTTATTATAAATTCTTTCAGATTACTGAATTTGACAGGTATTCATTGACAAATTTAAGGTAAGTTTAAAAGGGTAGAAGCTTTATGGATGGCTGTATGTGATCAGATGTAATAGCTTCGAAGTATTGAGGGAAAATCTTTCAAAGTTATAACAGCTTTTTCTTAGAAGAGATAATATCTTCTATGATTAAATAAAGGATCTATTGGTTTAGACATATTTTGAGGCTATCTGAACCAATTAATCACTCATCTCCAAAAAGCAAGAACTAAAAAAGATGTATTTCTTTTTGTGAGTCATAACATAACAATCCATATGGCTAACAAGGTTTCAGAATTATTAAAAGCTGGTCAGGTTGGATTTCTAACGATCATTTCATATTCATCTTGGCTCAATCCTATTGAAGGATATATTTCATCAATTAAGAAAAGATAATGATGAAGCTAATAAAAATAAAATATTGACTCAATTAATGATTAAAAATTGAGTTAAGGATTCTTTAGCCAGCGACCCTCAATATTTATTAGTGTATCAAGAAAGGATTCAATAAAGATTACCAAAAATTTAAGAACATTGATTAAAATTTGAGTGAAATTTCATTTGTTCAACAGACATCAGAAAATTCTTTTGTTTCATATTAGTTTTTTGGATTTACATTTGTAAAAAATAAATTGCCAAAATGACAAAAATAGGAAGGTTTTGGTGAAGGAGTTTGAGTTAAAGTTCAAGTCAAAATATGATATATAAAATTTATGTAGACTGTATGTATCTATTGAGGATAGACTGATTTAATTTAGTGCAGTATTTCTTTGCTTCAAAGCGAATATGTATTCTTGGATTTATACACGACATTATTAATGTGAAGAAGTCGGTATGTTATTTTTGATTGACATACTTTAAGCATTTAAGAAGGACTAAGAAATGAAATTTATATTCCAAGATATAAAGAGTTTGCAGTGAAAGTGTTAATCTAAAATTAAGGGAAATCGAACTTTGAATGAGATACTTCTCTGACTGTCCTGATAATATCTTCCTGAAAAAATTTTATTTTGCCATTTTAGTAACACTCAACCCAAACAATATGAAGAAATTTATTGCTAATTGGAGAGAGCCTCGGTGTATTACTGGAAATAATGGTCAACAGAAATTAGTTGACATCGCTCCAGAAATTCTGGAAGAAATAAATGATTTACTTTTTCATCCGAAAAAGATTTTAAATTTTAATTCTAACTTTTATTTTGATTTTTATGCTATTAATTAATTTCAAGCAACCTCTAAGATCAAACTCTTTTGATAGATTTTTGAAGAATCAATGCAATCTAGAGAAAATATTATATCGAGCTTTAGCTTCTTATTAAACTAGCATTATAAATATTCCTTTGATATATATTTTATATTTATTAAGTTTAAATGAGGTATTCCCTTTGAATAATTTCAAAGCAATATTGCTTCTTGACACAATACATTTATAAAAATACTCATACTATAAAGTAGATAAATGAAGTTGCCCGTAAATAAATCCAGCCTCTAAAGAATTGGGGCTGGTTGAGTGTTAAACCACACCAGAAATTGAACATTACTTGCTGAGAGTGAAAGCAATGCATAATAGAATTTAATCTTACCAGTTCCTTGCAATATACCTTTAGCAATTAAAAAACAAGACTATAGCAAACAGATTGAGAAGCAAGCCTCAGATATTTTCCCGAAATGCAGAAATAAGAAGATATGTTGGCATGGAGGAACAGAAGGAAGAAAGCTATAATAATATGTTTCCATGAATAATCAAAGTCAAATTGTCCATATTTATTAGTATTTTTATTTACTAAAGGATTATATCAATGTCCTAATTACCTACGTATTATTTAGAAATCATTGGGAAGCCACGCACTACGTATGCTTAGAAAAGAGTATCTCTAAACTTAAAATTGATTGTAGCATTTATATTTAAATACATTTAGTAAGAAAATAGTTCTTATCGACAGACTCATTGGATTCAATGGTTGTCAAAGTAATTGAGCTGTTGTCAACAAAGCACTCGAGCTGCTTAATAAATCCTTCAAGCATTACTTCGTAATAAATAGAGAAGAGAGAATAAAATTCGAGACAAACCTGAAACCAATTGCTATCAAAGGATTCATGGAATTTAAATACCCTTTGATTAGTGCGGAGATAAAATCATAAGTGATTAAAATTCAGGAGCAATTATATTAAACAAAATAAAATTGGCATGATAAGCAAACTAATTTATAACGATAATAAGAGCATGAGTACTCTGTAAAATGGATGAAAATTTTTAATAAATATGTGTTATGTCATTGAAGCAGTATTAAGAATGAGCTAATGCCAGAAATTCAAAATCTAATATTAAATCAGCAGAACTAAGAAATTAAAGAATATCAAATAGCTAGCTGAGATTTACTTGGGATTAGATTAAAAAAATGAGTGAAAACAAAGAATATACTCAGTAGTATTAAAACTTGCAATTTTTTAATTCTGAATCAAATCAGTTTACTTATAGTTAAGTATTTTTAATCTTTTTAATATTATGAATTATTCGTGAAAAAAAGTAAAATATATTTCTATCTAGATTTATTATATTTGAACTTGAAGAAGATAGAATAGTTTTTTCATATTATTAAAAAACTAACTTTTTAATAGTTTAAATTGATGAATTAAGCTTAATACTTCATTTATTTCCTTAGATTTTTTAATGAAAATTGAGGAACCTGTTGATAAAATAATTTTAAAGACAAAAAGTCTATTTAATTCAATTAAAGCTTATTTGAATATATATTTGATTTCTCTAAAAATAAATACTTCAAAAGAGGAAAATATATTAAGCATATTTAAGTTTTTGATTTGGAAATTGTAATTCACAGTAAATAAAGAATAATAGCAACGTGAAGTGTGTTTTTATGATGGATAATAAAAATTTAATATAAACGAAAAGTAATTTGCTTTATCAAAGAAACAAATTTAGTCTTTTTCATATTTCCAACATATATTTTAAGCTGAACGGAGTATAATATATGTTTGGAGGATGAAAAAAGAATTTCATTAAAAATCTAAACTGATTAAAAAGATAGTGACAATTGATGAAATATATAAGCATTTATAAATATTATACAAGATTTTCAAAGTTGTTAAGTACTCATAAAATAAATATTAGGAAAGCCTTATTATTTTTAGATTTTAGAAAAGTTTAGAAGTTTCTTTCCTTTTTAATCAAAAATGATTTAGAATGAAAGTTTCATTCATTTACTGTTGAAATTTTATTTACCAAATTGATATATTTTACTTTCGGCAACTGAAAGTTTCTGTCGATATTATATAAAGAAACAAAAATTCCAGAGTTTAAATAAACTTAAAAATTAGTACATGTAAGCATGAATTTAAATATGGGAAACATTTACGTTCTCAGCTTACATATTAAGAGCCTCACTCGTAGTCTAAATATCAACATGTTATCTTAGTGGAAATCATATATAAAAGCTTGTTTTCACTGAGTCCATTTTAGTTTTACAGACTCTGGAATTAAAGCATTAAAACTTCTATTACTTATTGATACTTTTTACTTTTGCATAAAAACAAAACTAAATATTTATTTATAATTAGATTCTAAGCGAATTGTAAATAATGGCAAACTCAATTTGCTAACTATCCGCACAGAGTTTACTTTTAAGCTTTTATTGCATGTTTGTTTGATATTTGAAGCGTACTTTCAACTCCTATTTACTATATTTTTAATTATGCTCTTTTTTTATTGCTTTATATTCATATTTTATCAATCATTAATATTTTTGCAATATGTTGATATTAGATTTCTTGCTGAATATTAAATATTTTAAAGACTATTGATTCAGTCTTGCATTAACTTGTGATTTAAATACTGCTTAAAAATCGTATACAGCAGTTTACACATAATTTTTGTGTCAAAAGAGCTCTGCATAAAGGATAGAGATAAAGAGCAAAAAGTAGTAGAAGCCATCTCAATAACCTAAAAGCCTCAAATAAAATTTTAAAGCGCTTTTCATTCACTAACCATATTAAATAGTAAATTAATTATAAATTTAATCTTTTTCAAATTTAAAATTCAATGAATCAACTTTTAATTTGATTTCGATATTTGTGTCTTTGCCTAGTTTATTTGAATAATAATAAGTAAGAACTAAATTATCAGCTGCGCAATTATAATAATCATATTTAATTAGATTGTGCTGATATATTTGATATGGAGACTAGCTATTGCTTACTTCATCATTTTTCTCATTAAATTTATTAAAATGTTGTATTTTATATTGCGATTATTTAAAGATCATTGATATTATCGATATTTATTCTTAACAAATTATAGTTTTAAAGAAATCAAATTCAACCATGATGGATTTGGTTCTGTATTAAATAAAATATGAGTTTTTAATTGAAAAATAAATTTAAAATAAAGTATTATTCAAATATCTCCTCATTTTGTAAATGTAGATATATTTAATATATTTAATTACTTTATTTTTTTAAATAATAAATCTAACATATTTTGTATCAATATTAATAAATATATTTACTTTTGATAAAATACCAAAATATAGAATTTTTAAGGCATTTATACTCATTGATTTAATAGTTCCAGTGGTCCTTAAAATCTATGAATTACCTGACCATCACCTCCTTTATATCTCGTGAATTGCAATTCGTGTTTTAAGTAATACTTTGATCCAACTCACAATATGTATCCTCTATATGATGATAATTTAGACCGACAATTGAAGATATTATATTTCTGGAATATTATTTAAATAAAATAATATCGTATCCAAACAAAATAATTTTGCATAATTTCAGATTTTAACAAAAAATGTATAAATTGACATTTAAAAATTTTATGTTTGTTTAAAATAATAAATAATAATTTAAACAACTGAAATTACGTATACAATCTATACTCAATAAGATAATCATAGAAATTACAAATTAAAATTATAATCTCTCAAAATCTAATTTAAATTTTAGTTTATTTATAAATATTGCTTACTTGTCTTCATTTATTTTATGTGGATTTGGTAATTGATTCTTATTTGCAATTTGAACTAATAATTAAAATATAAATATTGCACTAATAAAATGAGTAATATTTAACAATGGTAATAGTTAGTACTTAAATAACAAATCAATAAGTCAATAATAATCTATATTATCTGTCACCTTTAATCGTATCTCTATTTTTAACTGATGTCAACCCAAGTCAATATTCTTCACTATCATCATATGTCCTATATCTCTGTGACCCCCGTGTTAAGTAATATCTGGTATTGTTTAAATAAGTAAAGAGTGTGTATTCTGTGTTGGTGTCTACGGGTTTGCTAACATTCACTTCAGCTTGCTCTCCGAAATACATCACAACTGGGTCAATATGTCTTTTACCTTCACTAATCTCTGTATTAAGAAACTCATCTCTATCAACAGAATCTATCTCTTTAATATCTCCATACATTAATGTTCTGCTCCTACCTATCCAGTATAAAATAAAAGGGAGGTTAGTTTTGAAATTGTGGGAGAGGAAGTGTCTGCCAAAAGAATACTTGTCTTGCTGTTCACTCACCATCTCCAAGTACTCTTCTTTCAGCAATTCTTTATAGTATTTATTGTTTGAGAAATACAAGATATTATCTTCGAGATCTTGGGTAGACTGACTATCTCCTGAAGGTCTTATTTCAAAATTATAATGCCATGGATTCTTTTTCTTGTATGTTGTGTGCCATGAACTATAAGGTAAGAAAAAGTAGAAATGTGGGTAGAGTAAGATGTAGGAAAGCAAATCTAATTTGCAATACATTTTTACTTAACAAACGGTTTAATCACTTATCGGCATGCTATCTAATAAATAGATATTCAATTTAGCTAAAAATCAGTTGCAAACTTCAAAATGTCTCTCAAATAATATTCTTGTATTTAATAAAATGAGATAATATAAATGAAATTACTATTAATTTTTTGAATATTAGAAAATAAAAGAATAATTGGTATTGAATTTTAACGAAAGATTATTAATATAAATTTTTTTTCAAAAGCTAAGAAAGTTACAGATTATTACTTGTGTTTTTATAATATTTTATTGTATATTTTTAAGTTAAAATTTCAAATTTATAGTTTCAATAACAAATAATATTTAAATCTATTTTATAATTCTTTGAGAACTGAAAAAAATTTCAAAGTGATATTAATTTATTATAAAATTTAAATGCAGATACTTTTAATGCATTATTAATTAATTATATAGTATGAAATATAATATATGAGCATTTTATTTAATGAGATTAAATTTTGACTTGACTAACTGTCTTAAAACTTTTAAAATACAGTTTTTAATTATCAAAACTGCAACATATATATAAAATATATAGCAAATAGATTAATAATTTTTAATATAAAATAAGCTCGATTATAAAAAATAGATAACTGTATTTGTATAAAAATTCAACAAAATTTATATAGTTTAAATCAAAATTCTCCTTAAAACCATAGTTAATTAATTTTTTTAAAGTTATTAATTATAGCAAACTTTATTGTTAAAATAAATAATATAACATTAATTTTATGCCTATTGAAGTACTTTTATCATTTTAGTAATTAATATTTCAAGAGAAATTAAAAATATTTATATTAAAGTTTATTATATTTTAACTAATATTTTTTTAATTTTACTAAATAAAATAATTATCAAATTTTATAATAACTTATTTAATTTAAGGATTTATTTTTATTTAATAGAAAAGTTAGTAAAATAATTAAACTAACAAACCTATCGAATATCCTAAGATTTATTTAACTTTATGGTTAAAATTGTTGAATCTATTTGTTAAAAATACGTTTAAGTCAATCACAGTTATAAAACTTTATGATTTTTTGTTGTAAAATTTATTTCGAATAGAAAATAATCGAGGAAGCGATTATATTGACTGTATCATGCAAATTGTCTGTTCATAATTAAATATTTAATCTTATTATTTTCATCTAAACTCAATCTTAATTAAATGATCAAGCAAACTCTAAATAAAAGAACAGATATTGATAGAAAGATATAATAAAAATATTATTAGTATTTATTAATTTTAAATTTTCTTCTCTGATAAAAACAAAAAGATAATCCAAACTTTGATATTAAACTGGAATTCAGCTAGAATAATTCTATTTTAAGGAGTCAATTAAATAGCAAATTTAATAACAAATGTCATTGATGAGTATTATGAATGTAGCATCATGATCGTTCATATTAAAAATAGCTTATATATTGAATTTCAATTATTATTTATACATTTTGAGTTATTTTTATATATAATAAAAGCACTCTGATTAGTAATTTATTATAAGTAAAATTATTAAATATAGTATTTATTAATCATATCATCAAAAATCGTATGTTTTTAGATAATCATTTTCTAATGATTCCAAAGTAGAAATATTATTATCAAAACTATTTTGCAAAAAATCTTCAATATCTAAATTCTCAATTTTTTTAATTTGTATTATTACATTTCAATCAACAAATAAAAATAATTAGTTTCTATTTCTGTAGAGTGATATTTAGATCAAGTAAAAAAGCTTAATTTTAGAATTAAAGTTATATATTTCTTCTTTTTAACTAAAAAGAAGCAATTATTAATTCATTAACTTTTTGATGAAAATAAAAAAAATCAAATTTGAGATAAAAAATTTTGGCATTTTTCATCAAAAGAAAAAGAAGAAACTAAAATCAACACTCTTAAATTTAATAATGACTTCGTCTGATTGTCTTTGAATTTATGAATACTGCTTTGCCAATCTTTCAAATAGATTATTAGAATAATTGCAGTTGCTCACAATTGTCCTCAGTTATTCTTATCTTGAAATAAAAATACATAAATCACTTACTTTTGTTTTCACTTTTTTATTAAGCATTCTTTTATTCCATCGAAAAATAAAAATGGAAATATTGATTATCAATAATTTTAAAGTAGATAAAATATTTAACAAATTTCTTCAAAATAACTTTCACAGAGCACTTAGTTTAATTACCCTTTTAACTGTGCTAATTTTTTAATTAGTTTTTATTACCAGCATCTATTAATTTATCAATAATCGCTTATTGTTGAATGAACATTATTATTGTACAGCAAAAATTAAATATTAAGTCATTAATACTATAAAAGTCTCTTCGATAATTGTTTGCAAATGCTTGAAACTCTTGAATTATGATACACAAATATTCCACTGCATCTTGATGCAGTAGAATATAATTAGCAAATATATTATATATTCTTTCAAGTTTAAAATAACTAATAAGTATTTAAATTTTCAGATTAAATTATCAGTATGTAATATTATCGTAACATTCAGAATTATTATTTTATTTTCTTAATATGCTCAAAAAATTATTTGCTGCTTTATCTAACTTACTGTTTATTTATATTCGATTAAATCGCTTACTATTGTTGAAAGATATTTTAATTTATATGACATCACAATTTTAGAAAATTGGATTACATTAGTCGAGTGTTTCTATTGGAAAATAAACTTCAACGCATTTAAACAAATTATATTTTCTAAGAATTTGTTAATCTTTCTAATACATTTCATTAATAGCAAAAGTAATAAAGTTGTTTTGTAAATCATATCATTAATCGTTTGTCTATAATACTTCTTTATCTTGAATAAATTACAGTGAATTTCATTGAATCCGGATAACATTCATGGATCCTAGATGACATTCATTCGATCGCGGACAAATTAATTATTAAGACATTAATTATAATGTTAAACGGTGCATACTATCATCTAGTCAAAAGGATCTATAATTTACGGAAAACTGAAGAAATAATGATGGTTGTAACTGTACACTACACTCTTGAGTTTTCTTTTATGAAGCTTTACAATAATAAAAATAATTTTTTGAGCAAATTTAGATTAAAGATGTAAAAAGAAAATAAATTAACTTGTACTACCGTATTCGACTTTGTAAAGTCCCACCTTGGTATTATAATTAGATTTTTTAATCAAGACTACACAGAGAAATGTTCAGCAAAATCTCTCAGACTAATTAATAAGGAACTTTGAATAAGTCAAATACGTTGAAAGCAAAATATTTAAAACTTTATTCATAATATCAAAAAGTTTATAGCATCCATACATTAAAATAAACTTCAACTTTTCATTGAAAACTTTCTGTTGTCATTCATATCAGAAATCCTAACGAATCTTTAATATAAAAAAAAGAAATTTAAGTAAAATAAAATTGAATTATCTCTAAATATACGAAATAATTATAATAGCAAGATATAGTTTTTTATTAAATTTGCAGCTTAGTATTTATTATAAAAAATAAATATCAGGTTACAGAAATTGATTGAGACAGACAGTTTAGAGTTATCAGCATTAGTAATTTGATTGGGAACTTCAAAGCAAGTTAGCATTATACATCATTTTCACCTCTCGTTTGGATACTCTGTTTAATGAATTAGCCCTTGTTTAGTATTTTATTCTAACAGGAAAAGGAATCTAATGAAATTCTTAGATCAAATTCTAAAAGAAGAAAAACTAATAAAAAGATTGATATAATATTTATGTATATTATCAAAATATTTGATTCAATGAATTGATTATTCCTAATTATCCTGAGATCAAGTTGATAACTTATGGAAAAGTTAAAAGGCGATAATGAAATTAAAATATATTTTCATGACTTCATGGATTAACAAAACCAAAAAGAAAGTATCTACTTGATGTGCTCTATAGAATTCGATGTGATTTCATGCACAAAATTATCAAACATTCTTACCAGACAAGAAATATAGAAAATGAAATTGAAGATAGTGAAGAAGTTGAAATAAAGCAGGAACTTCTAAATGAAATAATGAAGATAAAATATAACTTAAGTAATGAATACTTATCTGCTTTTAGAATCTAGAGGCAAAGTTTTGTTCCTATTGAAGAAATCAGCAAAGTTAAATTTTCAGAAAGATAATAGAAAGGTAGGATAGCATCCAGAGCTTTCAAATAGTGACAATGAAGGAGAAAAGAATGAAAAGTTTATGAAGTTCCGGCCTAAAGATTTTTATGTTTATAAATAAATTTATCCATTATTTAAATCTTTCTTATTTATTGATTGAGGATCTCACTTTTCTTTTATTAGTAACTATTAATTATTTCAAAGTAAAATCAAAGTATGAAAATTGAAATTTCTTGTCGATATTTTTATACTATTAAAACTTTACAAATTTATTCTCAAAAATTTGAATAAATTTGAGCTCAACGCTTTAATATAAGATAGTCATGAATCTTTTTAATTTAGCTAAATAAAACGATTAGATAAAAGTGTGAGACTACTTTGAGTTTGAAATAGCCCTCTAAAATAGAGGGATGTTAGCACAATAAATAGGTCTTATATGCATAACGAGTAAAGTTTTTGAGAAAAAGAATGCTGAAAATAATTCATTTTGTTGTCATTCCAGTTTCCCTCGTAGAGTCTTCCATCGTTCCATCTGTATGTACCTCCTCAATGTTGTTGTAGAAGAAAGAACCAGTGAAGATGCTTCTGTCGCTCCAAATAAATCAGCTATTTTCATTTTATTCAAGTTTGAACTTGAATATTGTCTAGCTTAATTGATATATAAATTTAAAATAAAATAAATTGGTTTGATATAACTATAATTAGATCAAGCAGACGTAGAACAATTAAGAAATTATCTAATTCAGTTTACAACTAGAAACTAATTTCGGATATTTAGTAAAAACAGAAATTGATTTTGAAATTAATTCAATTATATTCGGTGCAATTATGATGGATGGCTGGGATGAGAGATGGTCATAACTGATGATATTTTCATATTGGATTTAAAATCACTGTTTTCATATTTCTTTTAATTCTTTAGATTGTTATATGCACAAGTTAGCTGGAGAGCTACCAGAAGATTATCAATTCTCCTATTTGTGGTAGTATCAGTTAGTTGGAGATAGATTTTTCACCAGATCAGCTAAATTTGTTTAAAATCTGTGAGGCTTGACCTGAGAAGTCGATAATTTTAAGAATTTTTTTTTAAATATTTGTAATATAAATAATTTTCAGTTTTATTTGATTTGAGATGCAAAAGATAAAGCATCAATAAATAAAAATCTTACTTTTAGACAGATAACAAAATGTATCTAAGCTATTTACTTCAAAATGATTAGAATGAGCTTTTTAATAATAAAATGATATTGAAATAAAAGCAAATATAAATATAATGCGAAGAATTATTTTATTTATATTTCAAAACACTAGAATTTCCTATTTTTAATTAAAAGCTCAATTGAATTTTAAAATAATTATAATTCCATTCAATTAAAAATAACAAAAAAATTAAACTTTTTAATTCAAATTCTTATTATCAATATTTTTTTTAATTTATTAATTGCTATTATAATATACACAGCTTATCAACAACTATTTTTGCTATATAAAACTTTTATTTAAAATAAATCTTTATTTATCAATTCACTTTAATCTTCTCTTAAATTTTCTTTTATACACAATTCAAAGTATTTGTTTTAATTAGTGATTATTAATTAAAAAATCACTGAATTCAATTATTTTAAAATAAATTATAATTTCTCTTCAAGCTTTGACACATAAAGAGGTGCTTCTTAGTTCTATCAAATAACTCATCCGATTATGAATAACGTAAAATATATAAAAAGAAAAAGATTATAATAAAGTTAGACATTTCAATCTATAATAAAAAAAATATTCTCCAATTTTAAAAGCATCTCCAATTATGCGTTGTTCTTATTAAATCTCTGAAATCTT
>JAQGFW010026923.1:0-11717 GCA_030463445.1 Euplotes aediculatus
AACTCTCTAATAATGCACGGAGGGTACTCATCAACCTACTTCACACAGTACAATGCAAACGAATTTGGAATCTGAAATGTAGAGTCTGCAAAACTAATTGGATTCAATATTCTTTCACAGGGGGACATGGCTATATGTTATTTGGCCAATATTAAGTAAGTTGTATTTTCAATTTAAATTTTACTATAATTTGATTTTTATAATGATCAAAAAGGTACTTGATAGATCATTTTTAGAATCTTTTTATTAGTCTTAATTAATTAATCAAGATTTTTGTATTTTAAAATTTTAAAATTATCAAAATATTTAAAGTATCAAATTTGAAAAAAATGTCAATTAAAAAATAAATTTAAAACTAAATAAAATAGATCTTGAATAATTGATTTTATAAAATTCTGGAAAATAGAAAGACATCGGATGTTTTTCGATTAGATTGTAACATTCAAACTAAAATTTAATATTTAAGTTCAAGTTTGAGTTTAAAATATTCACCTTTAAAATAAATATGGTATGAGTGCTATGAATATTTATATGAAGCACAATATTCTTTTACAGTTTAAAACTAAATTAATATTAAACTATCAAACTAATAGGTTCAAAATTTCTAATAATTTCTTTAGAATAATTAATTAAAAATATTTAATGTAAACTTCACATCAAACAAAAATTTGATAAATGAAAGCGATGAATGCTATCAAATGAATGTCGCAATTACCAAAATTAATTCAAAAATTAGTTTATCTTGGTTTACATTTATAATTTAAATTTTAACCTTAAAATTCTTTGTCTAATAATTCTAAACGATCGACACTTGTTTAAAAATCTATAAGGAAATAAATAAATAGGCAAGCAAAATATTCTAGCTGCAAATTAAAAATAAACTAATTTTTTTTAAATAAGCTCAGTAGAAATGCCCAAAAATAAATCTATTATAATTATTAATGTTTTGCATATGACGGCTTTCTTGAAACAAGTTGAGATAGTTGATGATTAATATTCTAATTTGATCTATTTATCTTATATTTTCTAGGATAAGGATTAATTTAACTTGGATATAAAGCTTATGAAGATAATCATTTCAAATTTATTCTTTAATTACAAAAATGTTAAAACATATTTATGAATTATTTTTACTTTTTAACCTTCGCTTTACTTTTTTATTCAATATTAGAAGTTTATAAAATATCTCTTCTTTAAAATTGTTGTTTTTAAGTTGTTTGACTTTGAAGAATCAAAAATCAAGGTTTTAAAACTCAAATATTTAATTACTCATTAAGGTGATATTTTTATACTGAAAATAAGTCTGAGAGTTTTAATAATTCGATTACAGCTATTTTTTTAATATTCTTTTCTAAGTTGTATAATGATGCTAAAATCATCCATTAGTAAAAAATAAAATAAATCTTATAGTTATGAATAAATGTAATAGATTTATATATATTTTCTTTAATAGGCGAGTCGGATTGATTTAGGATTTAGCATATAATATTTCCATATTCAGTTTTCTCTCAAACTTTGTTAATTTTGCTTGCTTTTATTAGCTACTTGAGTATGTTGCAACTTTCACTTAATTATTTGAATATTCTCATTTCCGATTATTAGAAGTCTTGAGGTTTTAATATCAAGATAGTTAGTAAGCTCATTTATCAATTTCTTAATATCAAACTTGCAAGGTATTCTTCTAAATCTTTTGAAACAAGATGAGTCTCAATAGATCTCAGTTTTTGACTTCGTATGATTAGCTGTTTACTTTTAACTAATTATTTTATATTTTGATCAGTGGAGAATGTTAAGAAGAATGCTAAAATCCTTGTGCTTTGCCTATTAATAATTTATATAAAATGAATTCAGCTTCGATACGAACTTTTACTCTTTTAAGGATTCGTATTTTTTATTACATTTGCTTACATAATGCTTAACTGTAAAAAATATTGAGCATTTCATTTAATGTAATTACACTCTCAAAATAATTTAAATTTTTTAGTAACAAGAAGCTAAACTAATATCATTTTTAGTGTCTTTTAATTAGATTGCTTGATATCAGGACTAGAAGACTATAATTACTCGTTTCACATCATTTCAATTAAACAAAAGGAGATAAAAGTATATCAACACTAAATCCATATTTCTGTTAAAGTCTAAATTGAATTGATCAAGTTAGCAATTCCTTAAAACAAATTTATATTTATTCTGTACTTTTGTAAATTATGAAGCAATATAGGAAATTTAAAGGTATTTGGATAAATAACTCAAATTTACTTTTAATTATTCATATACCCATGCAAATTAAGCGCAGCAAAATTGTATATTGATAAAACAGAGTAAATGGAACTAATATTCTATGAGTATCCTAATATAGAGTATTTAAACATTAATTATGATATTTATTAAGAATATCAAGATAAAAACTTTTCATAGAGAATCTCTTAAAGTATTAAAGCTATTAAAAATTTTAAAATCAATAAACTTTTTTGCTGTTAAAAATACTAATTGCTAAATGAATTTCTTATTATATTGAACTTTTAAGCAAATAATAAACTATCTCAAATTCAGTATAATCTGATAAAATTTTAATAATAATTTAATTTACGATTGTTTACAAATTATTTTCCTTTGAATATTAGCTTAACTAAATTTGTGTTCAAAGCTATCAAAAAAGTATTTAAAATTGATAAAAGAGCGCTTTGATGATAAATTTTGTACTTTAATAATACTCAGCAAAATCATGCTAGTTTAAAATGCTTACATTACAATACTGTAAAATACTTTTCTTGTCTTCTCCTCTAAAATAATCAAAGATTTGGTCTTCGAACAATTTCAGACATAAACCAAAAGTTAGCAAAATTTAAACCTCAAAAATTAAAATTTTAATTTTGCAAAATTGTTTCTTGAAAATATAAGAATATTACTATGAAATTCAAATAAGAGATAAATTCAAAATAAGCTATATCAGCTACTTACCCGATGCGTAGCTGGAATAAATTATTTATAACTTAGTTAATCATTCTAATTTTATTGTAATTGATATAGCCTTCCTAATCAATTTAAAGTAAACTTTTTATGAATATTTTGGAAAATATTTTCTTTAAAATCTATGTTTTTTAATACTGCTGCTCTCTTTATTTATCCCTCTCCCGAGTATCGAAGAATCTTGGTCGTTCTAGAGGGACTTAAAGCATGGTTTGTGGACTTACTAATAACTTGTGTAGCTCAATGTATACAAAAGGAGACTCAATTCGAAATGTGACAATACTTGCAAGAGTTGACAGCGAGACTGGCAGAACAATCTGGGCAAAACAGTTTAATATAACTTTGATTTCAATTCCATATTTAAATGTAAAGTATCCAAGAATCGATAGCAACGATAATATTTACACTGTACTGACCTATCGAAATATGGACAGTTTTGAATCAGTGCTGGTAATTTACAATTGAGTTAGAATATTACTTGAAAGTTTTTCATTACTCACATTTCTTAAACTTTACAAGTATTTAATATTGTTTTGTCTCAATATGTTTTTGTATCAGTCGAAATATATTTTAAAAACTATATTTTAAATACATATTATTCCAATTCGATTTATCTAGATACTTTTTGCAGCCACCAAATTTCACTTTTTTGCTTAAGTATAAATATCTCTAAAAGGATCTATTAACTAAAACCTGTTTTTATATTTTGCATATAAGTTTTTTGGATAGGTTTAAATTTATTCTTCAATTCTTTAGTTTCTCTTTAAATGGCTAAGAAATTTATTTTAAGTAACTTTTAAAATGCATTTTAAACATTTAATTTATTTTGAAACCTCTGTTTTTGCTTTCTGTCATCATCGCTCTCACAGATCTTGCTTATGTATTAACAAAACTACTACAGTCATCTATCTTCAATCACAACCAAGTTATTTAATTCTGAGATTCTGTTAAAATTGGCAGATGAATGCAGTTAGTCTCTTTTGTAAATTACATTTCAACTGAACTTTAAGTGATTCTAATTCAAAAACCTTCGACAAATCTGCCTGCTATATCAGATATTTATATAATAGCCTGAATACAATTTAATATTTCAAAATAATACCACTCTTTGAGATGCTCCAGCTTGGCTATTTCGCTGTTCTTTAATTTGAGTTGGTTAATACACTCAGCATTCTAGGCACTTGCTGTTTGGCGGAAGTCATTGTAGCATCTTATGAAAATCTCTTTGATATCCGCTCGGTTTGCATCATTATCTCTTGCTGGACATTAGGTTATTAAGAAACTAAATAAATTGTAAAGTAAAAATAAGCAATCAATAGTTTTAAAAGCTTGCCAAACAAAATGTATAGACTGATAAATAACTTAAAAACTTTGATTTTATCTTCCCACAATTTTTTAATTCTTTTATTTTATGCATCTGTCTTAAGTTTAGTTTAGTTCGACTTAATAAACAATATTGAAGTGGAAATAAAAACAGAAATAATAATAATGAAATTTTTAATTCTTTAAAAAATTCGACTGGCTTTGTTATTATCATAGGTTTGAACTTTTGTTTTTGTTCAATGATTTTATGAATTTAACATTTCAGAATTATCTATAAAAATCAAAATGATAGTGACTTTGGTGTGGTTTCGACTAAGCGAATTCAAAGCAAAGGATACTACTTTCAATCATTTTCCATTGTAGTTTTTAGTTAATCTTGCATTGCATTTTTACGATGAGATAATTATTTTGTTTTCAAGACAAAACATTATCTAAATTTATATTCAATTTTTATTTATGCGACAGCGAATATTTTTAAAAATAAAATTTGCTCCTTGTCCTTCGTTACTCCTAAGTTAATATTGCCCGTTTCTGAGTTAAATATTTGGGAATAAAGCATTTTGTAGATATGATATGACAAAGATGGGCAAACACAAAAAATGATATTGTTGGCTAATACAAATACCGATGGAAGCTCCAGTCCGGTTTATTTAGAAGTTCAAGATTTTAGAATAATTCAAATGCAAAAACAAACTGGTAAGATTTTTAAAGCTAATTTATAGGCATCGAAGAACATATTATATTTACAGGTAAATTTTATTCTGAGACAAAAATCAAATACAGAAAATAATAACTTTAAAAATATTTAGTTCACTTTTACAATAAAAAGAAATGTAAAAAATCACTATTAAGATATTCATTTCAAAAAGTATATTTATTTCTTAAAAGTAAAGAGTATATATAGCAAACATAGTATCAAGTTATGCTAAAATGAGTGTTAGTATCAACTCGAATAAAGATACAGTTTTCTTTAGCATGAATCAAAATTTAGGCACAGATTGGATCACAAGCCTTGATTTTGGCTTGTACGGACTCGATATTCAAAACTTTATTTATGACACTGACATTTACCTAGCACTAGCAGGAACAAGCAATTTATTTTGAGTAGTAAAACTGAATATAGATGATGGCAAAGTGAGCAGGTTTAATTGATACAATTATACTTCTCTCAAAACCAAAGAGTTAATGAAATTTTTTATTGTAAGAATGATTTATGATTCTGTAGCTTTACCTTGATAGTATAAAACTTAATAATTAAGAACTGTTTACATGACCAAAATTTATATTTTAATTGTTTAATTTATATTTCTGATATTTTTAATGCAATTGAGAAAATGAAATTGAATTAAAAATCGATAAAAAAAATAAAATAGTATTAATGAATTTTCTGATAAAATTTAAATGATTTGCACCAATAAATTAGTTTGCACCTTGAATCCATATTACATGTTTCATAAATTTAAATCAAAGCAGCAGAGATATTTGTTTTTATGTTTCTATAACAAATTTGTTTACTGGTAAAAAGGAATTGCAGGAGTTTTTTTTTAAGATTTAAATCAACTCTAAGATCTTTGGTAAAAAGACCTTGACCTTCTCAGTTTGGAATTTGACTTGATGGCTTAATAACTGATATCAATTGATATTTACTTTTCTTTAACGAAAGAAAGGAATTTAAATACTGATTAAATTCTTATAATAACACTTATCTCGATAGGAAGTATATTTATCTTTCTTTGCAAACATATATTCAGTTGTCGAGAAAGATGACTCAGCTTATGCCAGATTAAACTCAAATCTGAAACTTTAAAATTGTGAGGGACAACAAAATACAGTTGAGAGATTAGAATGCATATGTTAAAAATCAAGAAGATTAAAAGAAAATTTAATTGAAAATGAATTAAATATTAAAATTTTATGAATGCATAATAAAAAGTGCTATATTTACTTATCAAATCTATTTATGAATTAAACTAAATTTTAGTTAATAGTTGTTATTCTTTTGATTCAATAAAAAGTTATTTCTTAAGCAGAAAATGATACAAGATCGATTTCAAATTACTTTAATCCCAGCTTAATAAGCAAATTATTTCTTGTTATTTTTTGCATTAAAAGTATTTTAATTAATATATTATAAATAATTTCTTTAACAGCAAAAATTCAATCAATAAGGAGAAGGTTGCATAAGCTTTCAATTTTATTTTATAAAGTATTCATCTAACCATTTGAAGTATAAAATAAATGAGTTTTTTATTACCAATATTATTATTCTTAAGTCAATCTTGAGATAAATCGATATAATTTCTTCAAATTTTTCATATAATTAATAAATATTTCTGAATTATTATTTAAACTATTTAAAAAAGAGCAAATTGCCTAATTAAAAAATAAAACCTATCAAAGCCAATGAAGTAGTAAAGATAAAATTTTGTTAGATGTCTCGATTTCCTTTATCTGTCCAGATGAAATATAACTTAGTTGTTCTTGAAAACTTATTTTATCGATGGAAAGTATAAATTTCAATTAATTATAATTTTTGTGGAAATAAAATAAATAATACTTCGAATATTTAAATTAATAAAGAAAAATAAAATAAAAATTTATTAAAAATGAATTCAAATATGACTAATTCAAAATACATGCTCATTTCTTTATCACATAAACTACACTCTCTAATATGAGATTATTGTACTGGCTAAACTGTGTTGCAGTTGACAATCACTTAATTTTGCATAGTAAATCCGTTTCTGAGACTTCTACTAAAATTTTTGACAGTACCTGTAAAATTACATTTCTGGATTGAACTTGACTATAATAGAAGTCCTTCGTAAAACATAAATATTGATAAAACTTATAAGAATTTTTAATACATTGTTCAATATTTTTTATACCCAGAATTAACATATACCTTGATATTAAATATTACTTGTAAAATAAAGTTATAAATAAATTAAATTCTCCCATAAGTGAAGATCGAATCTGCGACCTACAATATTTCATTAGAAAAGTAATTTCCGAATAAATTAGTCAAAGCATGAAGAAAACTGTTCTTCAAGAGAAGCACTGGAAATACAAGATTTTTAATTTGACAAAAAATTGATAATTGTTTTGATCAAGTAAAAATCGATGTCTAAAATTCTGCCTTAATTATTTATTTTCAGTCGAAATTTTTAATTGTGCCAAAGATAAAGTCGTAAGCACGAAAAAACTAAAAATCAAAAACAGATTGTCAACCATCGAGCAAAGAATAAGAATTTTGATTAATGATAGGATAAAAAATTCAATAACTGTAGCATAGCTGAAGAAATTAATGGAAACAACTACCATTTTTAAGTTTCAATTCAAATGCGAATTTGAAACCAATATTATTTTCATATTTATGTGATTACAGAGTAAACATCCTTTAAACCTGTTATAAGCTATAGTTATAATAAAGCTCTAAAATACTTTTTGAAAATTTAGTTAATTTTTTTTTATAATAGCAAGTAATAAGTTTTTTACAATTATGAATGAATTTTTATAATATATTAATAAGTTTTTAAGTATAAGGAATTTTAATTGTATATTTTATTGATTTTATAACGTAAAACTACTAATCATGAAATTTAACATTATTTATATTATTCTGTGTTTTTGATTTATACTGAAAATATCTCACTTTTGAAGCTATTATTAGTTATCTAAATCTCCTCAAAATAATTTACTTGTCAAATAACTTTTCAAATCCAAAAACTAAAGCTTTGGTTTTTAATTAAAACAAAATAAAAGATGACTATTAATTTAATCAACAAAGCAATTCAGTAATTTCTTGGAAATTTTTATTCAGAATATTAAAAAATTGTTATGTCAATTATTTTGTTGATAAAAGTGCATTTTATGTATTAAGATTTCCAAGAATTTACTGTATTCGATGTTATTAAAAGTTACAAACAAATTAAAATTTTATTATATTTTATGGAACAACTAACTAAGAATTTGATTGTTAGAGAGTTTATATATTTATCAAAGTATCAATCTAATGTGTTATAGGGAGACAAGGTTAACAATACTTTATTCATTATTGAAAAAACCGACTCTGATTCAGTATTTTTAGATTTTGCATGCTTCATGATTAATACAGAGACATTGAGTCCACAGAGAATGTTTATACAGAAAAACAATTCTTATTCACCTATGGGAAACTATGAATCATATCATTTTTATCAATCTGATGGAATCATACACTTTATTTGAAGAGATTCGGATCGCATAGTATTAACAAAGCTAAACAATGATTTATCTATCAACAAAACGAGCATTTTAAGTATATATAGATATGTTGCTGATAGTTATGAAGTAACTTTTTCATATTCATATTACAACTACATAAACAATGTTCTGTATATTGGATTTTACAACATCTTCTATTCCACTTCCTCATATCAATACATAACATTCTTTTTTAAAACAGATATATTATTATCTCTTGAAAGCTGTCAGCTAACTCTGCTTAACTCGACGATAATTGAAGAAGTAAGTTTAAATTTTAATAAATTAACATTAATTTTGACTTTTTATTGGCAAAATATGACATTTGCTGTTATTTAAATTTGATTAAATTTACATAAAATCAATTACTTTGTTATCTAATAACTTTGTAATACAATATTTTCAGATTTTATATTAAAGCTTCATTAAAATTGAAAGACATCTAAACTTTTGAATAACTTTTATTTATTCAATAAACATAAATTAATAATTGAGTGAGATGTTTTACTTTCCAAAACGAATATTTAAATGTACATATACAATCTTGTGTTCTTAATAGCCTCCTTTGATTTACAAAGCCTCGAATCAGGTTTTCATTTCGAGGAAAGTGGCAATATTTATAATAAACTTTGAATGCTTTAAGTATTGAATACCAATAGCAAGGCCTCACTGATGTTTTCTCCAGATATTGGCCAAATAGCTTATAATACTTTGCAAGATATTTCGATTACAGTACTGCAGGAACTCATGTTCCCAGATTACTAAGAAAGCGAAGTATTAAATTGAACAAATAAATGTCTATCGTAAATAATTAATTCAGTTTGGCTTAAAAATGTATTCGGCAGGAGAATTTAGTCCCTGAATTTATCAGCTCATTTAGAGTTTCAAGAGTAGATAATTGTTAAGATCCAACTACAATAAAGCTTTTCTGAAGCAGTAATTGGCCTGATAATTGCAATTTTAAAAAATTGACATACAAAGAATTAAAATGAATAATTATAAAACATTGCTTTTGTATATTTTGAAAAGTTATTTATAAGAATATATCTTAAATTCAAATTAAATAAAAAATAAAGAATTTATACATACCTCAAATTTATTTTGAAAGATTATTAGTAGATTTTTGTAAAAATAGACTTGCAATTCAGCATTAAAGAATCATTCGGACTTTATATGTGAAATATAGTTATTTTACTTTTGGAGGAGTATTTTGGATAAAAGATAATGATAAGAAGTAATTGCATCAATCTTTCATTTCAAGTTTTATGTTATTTCTATTAACTCTTATTCAAATTTAATTTTTCGTTTTTGAAAGCATTCTTAAATTATTTACTTAACTGGATGAGGGAAAACAGTATTGATAATATTCAAAAGGGATTCTCTTTCTGCACATAAGATGCTAAATATTCTGGAATGTTTAAAATATCGATTTAATTGTTTTGAGCTTATCATATATAGTTTTTATTGAAAGCTGATCAAATCAAGATTTTTTTATCATATCTAAGTCCCTGATTATAATGCCTAAATAGAATTTAGTATAGTTTCCAGCCTGTTTCTTGTCTCAAAATACCACTTCAATAAAAGACACAGGTTATCTTCTTAAAGTTGGTATGTAGTATTGAACTAAATTTGATGTGAAAGAGAAATGAAAATTCAATTTATTTCTAAAAGAAGCACAATGTTAATAATGAATAAATCAATCTTACACTGATATACAAGCTCATCATATAAATCTTTTTTAGATTTAAATTTTGTAGAAGATCATTCAACTAATACTTTGTATTTTCCATAAAAATAAACATTAATAATAACTTATTTATATTCTTTAAATAATTTAAATAATAAAATCTAAAGCTTTCGAATTGTGATTTTGAATTATTCTATTATTTTTTCATGCCAAAAAAGCAGTATAGAAATAATCAAACCAATAAAAAAATTTAATATTTATTATGAAATTATTTGAAAGTTGAAATTTTGAAGCTTTGTACTAATTATATTAGGAGTATGAAAATTCTTTATGATTTATTGGAATTTTTGAATATTTTCAATATTGAACTCAAATGAATACGCTTAAATTTTTAGTTTATGCTCAGTTTATCAGAATAGAATTTGAGATCTCTTATTGTCAAACATAATTTATACACTTTTTCAGGCAAGCAATAATGTACTTATTTAAATCATTTTGATCCAGCTCATTGATTATTCTTTTTATTAAATTTAAGATTATTATAGTGAAGTTCGTTGAATCCTGAAAGCATTTACTTGATCTTGGACTACATTCATTCAATCATAGACATAATAGGCTTCAAACCAGCGCCAGATTCTATATTGAGGTTGTATTAAATAATACATTAATCCTGGAAAGAGCGCTGACATTTTCTTTTCAATTGGAGGTTTGATCTTGTATCCTAATAAGGCTCTTTTCCAGATTATGTATCACTTCCTTGAGTATATAAAAATATGACCAATTTACATCAATCTAATTTTGTTTTAACTAAATATTTAATTAAACTTTTTATTCAATATTATTAATGTTGCAACTCATCGAAAGATACAATGATATTGTAGACTTCTTGAAGAAAAAATTTAAAACAGCTCAAAGATGTCTTTTACATTATTTGAAATTTACTCAGAGCTATATTAATAGCCTAATTTTTTATCTTTAAAATTAATTTGAAGTTAATTTAAAAAAAAGGAATATGTTTTTTTACTCTTGAAGCAATCTTAAAGTCGAGGAATAAAGCAGAAGTCTAATTTAATACAATATATAACGATTTTATAAAAAGATAATTAATGCAAGCGATAAAGCAAATTTAATTAAAAACTGAATACAGTCTGCATTCTTTTCTGATTTCCTTTTATTTTTAAATAAAATCTAACCAATTTTGGTTTAAAACTAAATAATTTTAAAATATAGGATATGTTTGTTGAAAAAACAATTTGACCAAACTCAAGTGAGGGTTGAGACTTATTTCCAGTATGATTAATTTCTATTTCATGTAATTTTAGATTGATACAACGACTCAAAATACTGTAAGTCACAAATACATACAAAATGAAAGCATCTTCTATCAAGTAGATTTATCGCAAAATATTGCTGATAAAAATATTGCAGAGTGATTGTGGCCTCGACAGGATTGTGAAATTGGAGGTTGAACTTCACCAATCAAATTTACTCT
>JAQGFW010026933.1:0-13469 GCA_030463445.1 Euplotes aediculatus
AACTCCGATTAATAAATAACATAAAAACATTGTTGTCATCAGTAATACGCATACTGATACCAAGCTAATTTCATATGATTGACTTTGTGACTGACTGCACTTGTTCGAGTATCCATTTGAAAACTATGCAGCCATAATTGTGAAAGCTTACCTTATCAATTGCGATTATCATAATGACAAGCTGCATGACAGAATTTCCGAATACTTCAGCTGCTCTGCTGAAGTTCTGTTGCAACGGAAGTTTGACTGAGTACTTGACTCAAGCAAACAGCAAATTCGAATGCATGATCAAGACCAATATCATCAGCAAGTATGACAGCATCCGAATTTGCGACAGATAAATAATCACAATCGGAATTCTGATTGCCAACGTCAAATAAATGTAGGTCAGGCTATTGTACGGATTTATTTTTTGAATTGTTCAGTTCGATATGAAGCTTAATTTTTTGAGCACGCAGTATAGGCAAATTAGTAAAATAATAAATGTTGAAAACAGAGACAGCTTTAGATGATGCTTGTATGTTGTCAAGTCATAGTATATATTTATGCACAAAAATGGCATTACTATACATCATCAAATCCATAGAATTGGCTCAGGCTGAATATTAATTCATTCTACTAATTGATTAACGTTTTTGAATTTGCACAGTTTTATTATTGACAACCCAATAAGTATCAGCATCACAAACAGAATTAAGTTGAAGTAGTTCATAGCTGTTTCTTGTCAATAAATCTTTGCGCTCGCAAATCGATCTGAGGTCGACGTTCATTGTATCCAACTATCAAACCAATAAAAGTTCAGAAACGCAAAGTCAAACTTGAAGTACTGGATCCACGAAATATATTCGATCCAGTTGTCATTGACTCAATCAGTCGATAAAACAAGCATCATTAGTGTTTGCAGATGCATTGCTGGCTCAAGCATCAGCTTGCCGTATCTCAGCGATAATACTGTATAGAATGTGGTGACAATCATTGCGATGAGACCTCAAATCCAGTACAGTCTGTTGTTTACTGTTGGAAGGAAACTAACGTATCTGACTCAAGATTTGTCAGAATTTAGCACGTAGCCTGTGTTACATGAAATGCAGTCAGACTCGTACGGTCCAGAGCACTCTGATCACTCTTTTGACGCTCATTTGAGTACATTCACGCTCAGCAATACTTCTGAGGTTTTTCAGTATGTGTTGGTGTTCAAAATTGATATTATTCAGCCAGTATCCCCAAATACTTTTACAAACAAAACACTCTTGTTGTTATTTCGAGTGATACGAGTTGCAATTTTGATGTTTGTTTTATCAATACAACTTGTCGATTGATAGTTTGTAATGCTCTGATTATTTTGGACGAAATAATCGTCAGGAAATTCGACTTCTATAAAGTGATTCTGATACACATAAACTGAATTCAGAAAGTTTGAATTTGCAGATGGAATATTTGAGCTTATCGTAACATTGAATTTGTTTGAGTCATTAGAAACTCCTCAGTTATTGATTGCAGCAATAACAATTCAATATGTACTGTAATATATTGTGCTGTTGCATGCGCCTAAAAACTAATTACGAGCTGAATACCTGAGTTGTAATTTCATTTTGTTTGATCATACACATAAAGCACCTTTTCGCTTTTTGAGTATCATATCCAATCGACTTGCTGGCGAGTATCTCACAAATAGCCAATATAGTTTACAGCAGATCCGTCAAGCTGAAACTGAACTGGATTCTGAGCATCAACTTTAATATTTTCAAAGTCTTGCAAATTGACTGGCTTCGAAGGCTGAAATATAACATTAATATTGTATAAAGTGTATGCTCCAGAATCATCACTAAGCTTCAATGTTAAGGTGAAATTTGACGAGTGCTTTGGAACTGAACTTGACTGTGTATCAATTAGAATCTATTTATTATAAAATTATCAACTCTATTTAACTAAAGGTTTACTTTGCTTAATCGTATGTAATTATTAATGATAGATAATCAAAAAATGTAAGAAGCTTACATTAAAGCTAGTATTTGTTGGTGATTTAGCATCATTATTTTCTATCTCTATCCAGTCAGATGCGTTATTTATTAGTGACACATTAAAAACAGTGCTATCAGGGTCTGAAATTGCAGGCAGCATAAACCTCAATGTGTCTTGTTGTCACAAATCAACAACTAAATTGTTCGGCTGTTCAACAAATGTTGGAGGTTCTGACTTAAATACATTTACATTTATTGAGATATTGGTCCAAAACTGGTTATCAGTGTGAAACACATCAGTGTATGCAAGCACAACAGCAGTCTCTGAGATTGTGCCATCGTATCAAGTTGCAAGCAAAGTGTAAACAGACTTGCTCTTTTGCTGAATGAACACGCTGAGATTGCCGGTGTCAACTTGTTTAAGCAAAACTGAATCGCCTTCTGCATCGTAGAAATTCATAGTAAAGTTGGCCATTTGCTGGTACACGACGTACCAGTTCGAGTAGCTGCCAGCAACAACTCAATTTTCGTTTGTGAAGTTGAAGCTGGATGAGAATGTTGAGATCGTGTTGTTCAAGTAGTAACTTAAAAACGAAAACCCGATTAGCTGAGACTGGAACACTAAGTTTGTATTTTGAACAGAAGTAATTTTGGATGTGTCAATAGTAAAGTTGCCTGCATTTTCATTAAATGAAACCCATGATGGAGCTACTCAAGTCATATTGTCCGATGGAATGTCGAATCACACTCGAAATAAGAACTTTGCGTCTCTTCAATCATCGAACGCAGTAAATGTAAAGTTCGTAGAGTTGCTCTCTGACAGTTTGATTATGTATTGACTGTCAAGAGCAAACAAAGGAAGATCAGGATCGCAAGTTTGAAGCTCAGGAATGTAGTTTGGCCAGAGTCATAAGGTTGCGTCATGCTCGATATATTCAACAATGTTATTGATATCATGAAACAAATCTGCATTTTGAAAGTATCTCAAATTGAGTGTATTATCAAACCAGTGTATTCCATTTGGATCAGTTTCATTTGGTGTATAAGGAATTTCAAATAAACTATTCGAATTTGAATATTCAGCATCTAAAATTTTAAAAGGTAAAGTTAAGATATATAAATTTATATTTGTAAATAAAACTTGAATAAATAAAAATATTATGCTAAATCTATCAATTTTAAATATTATTTAAATCGTAATGGTCAAACTACCTGCTTGATAGAATTCGTACTCATCATTAATAATACTCATGTAGTTTAGAAATTACAGACATTATTATCATTAAAAATTTAAAATTGTTATTTTCGGATATTGAATTTTATATCACACATTTATATTCTTACCAAACTCAGAAAGTGAATATGGATTTCACTGCAGTGAGCTGAAATCTAAGTTGGACTTGTAGATTACTGTGGTAATGTAGTTATTCAAAATCGTAGCTGAATTATCAATCTCGAGAGAATAATAGAAGTCGAAACCATTAATTGACTCAACAGCTATAAAACAATATTAAACTAACAATTTGAAATCAATAGTAATAATTTAGCGCAATCTATAAAAAGTTATTTAAAATCAATAAATACTATGGAATTGATTAGATATTAAATCAGGAGAAAAGGATTTTGGAACTGAAAAACAACAAAAGCGAATACAAACACATCAACATAGCCTACCAAAGAGGAGAGCATATAAAGCAATATCAAAGAAGGCTATGGACTATTAATTGATCAGGAAAGATGCAAAAATGAATAATCATGATATAAAAGTAAGAAACATGAAAACTTCGTTTAGTGAATTAATATTCTGTGACGATTTTGACTCAAGAAACGAAAATTCCATGGCTCTAACTTTCAAATCACCATCCATAATAATTACTCTTTCTGGTCATGCTAATACCCCATTATCTTCCTTAGTATTGTTTTTAAAGTCTCCTACAAGCTTAGCATCACAGATGTGCTTATACTCGTTCTTGTCGTTTTCTATCAATCCCAAAACCCTTCCTCCAGTATTCAATATCAAGCCATTTAATCCTTTTATAAAATTTAGTCTTAATGGTAATTAAAAAAAGTACAAACTTAAAAATCTGAAAACTGCTTAGAAAGGATTAATTTTTTAAAATTATTGCATATAAAATAAATTACTATATTCTTAAAAACATAATATTTTTAATGTTGAAACCTTTTGCTTAAGATTTGCTATAAAACTTGCTTTTTAATCAAGCGAGAATATGATAATTTCAGTCGAGATTATTTATCAAAATAGTTACCCAGTGATTTTATTGTCACTTCGAGTTTAATATTCTATAGAAAATTAGATAAGTACGAAGACAAATCTTAGCAAAATAAAATATAAGCTCGACTGCTTACTTATTGAATGAGTATTGGTAGATGCTAATATCACTTCCTGTATTCGATTATTAGTACTCCAATTTTTATATTAAAAAATTGACCTTAGTTTCTAAAAATACCTTTTAATGAGGTTATAAGAGGTTGTGAATTGGCTTGATTATCAATCTTGATTATGTAGTCTGCTGAACAAATTGGCATTTTAAATATAATTGGTGTATTATTTAATCCATGAGATATTGTTTGTCCTCTGATAGCATATCCAATGTTGTATATTATTAGAGGCTGCAGTGTATCAGTTGAAAGTATGAATAGTCATGAAAGGTTGCTATAATAAATTATCATTCATTAATATAAAAACGAAGACTATAATAAAAATAAGTAAAAATATTAAAAGTAGCATTATGCTTAAACAACTTTTAAAATTATCTATGACAGTTTGTAATTAAAACTTCGAAATATTGCTCAAATCTCAGATTATTTTAAAATCTTAATATACAATTTAATAAAATTATTCAAATGTTCTACTTTGAAATAAAGTTTTAATTGTATTAAGCATATTAAAGCATCTTTTTTCACATTCTTATTTATTTGAAGAAATATGAAAAGAAAATTGTCATCTATCAATTTATCCTCATTTATGATCAATGTTGCCAAACTTTGATAAGCTTGTTTAATTATTGTTTAATCATATTAGAAGATAAAATCATGCATTATTTATATATCTAAATACAAGTTTTGTTCTGATGAGATACATATTATTATCATTCTAAGTGAAATTTCTACTTCTATACTCTACATATATGTGATGCAAAGCAAGATTTTGTATACTTGAAAAAGAGCTTATAATGATAAGCGCATGATCAATATATTTGTGCAAAACTAATAAAATTTGACATAAAATCAAAATCCTTTGTTTTACTGCATTTAGTAACTTATAAAGAGATAAATAAATCAAAGATATCATAAAAAGTTTTAAATATCATAAAGTCAAATCTCTTAGAATTTAATATATCCAACAATCCTTTTAATTAAGAAACTAAACCAATCAGTACCATAGTGACTAAGCTCATTTTAAATATATACAAATCAAGAATATTTAAATTGAATGCCTGTTTTCCAACTCAAATTCATTTCGATTCGTGCTAATAAAGACTAAAACTCAAAACTTTAATTTTAACTGATCAGTATTCACTTTAAAAAAACTTGAGAGATGTATTATCAGCACCAGTCCGCAAGACGACTTGGTGCAGATGTAGAAGTCCAGGAGATTATTAGCAAAAGCTATAATTAATCCAAAATACTGATAATTTTAGCTCAGTCAAAAAGAACCAGAAGCCACAAGCAAAGAAATCGGCCTGAAAATAGAAGATTGAAGAGACGTCTTAACTGAACTGATTGCTGTGCAATTTTTTATTGATATTCAAATTTAAGAATAGAGATTGTTAATTGCTGATGACACTAAATTTATAAGCATAACATTATTCTCATTCTTGTATTTGACCAAAGCAGTATAATGGCTGTTAAAAGAAAAGATGTACAAATGTGGATTGTTTCTTTATAATGAGATTGAATGGAGAATATCAAAGATAATAGGCAGTGAGCTTCATATTTAGGAGGGTTATATTATGCAAAATTTGGATTCAAATCAAATTTATAAATTAAATAATTCTATCTTTTTAGATGGAGGGTGTTTCGGAGGTGAAGAAAAAGAGAACTCATTTGAAAGAAAGTCAACATCTAAAGGAGTATTTTAGTAATGAAGAACTTATTAAATATTTATTTAAGAATTATAAAATATTAATCATATTATCATTTAAACACTCAAATTAAAGAAAATAGATTTTAAATTTTGGAGATATGAAGATAAGTTGAAAAACTAAATAATATTAAAGTATATAATATTGAGCAATTTAATTCCTCAATAATATCCAAATCGTCCTTAATAATAAAAAATTAATTCTAATTTATGAAAACTTCAATAAAGTTGAAATTAAACGATAAAGTATTTTCAAATTTATAAATATAATAGTTAAAATTAATATCAGAGGAATAATATAATGAAATATGAATAGTATGCAGTGTTAAGGATAAAGTATATTGACAAGAATAATCTTTTTGACATTTTCTGCAAAAAAATTAAATTTGCATTCTTTTACTCTAATGTTGATACTTTAGATTTTGAAATTCCTGTGTTTCGTTTACTCTTGAAACGAATAGAATCATGAAAACTTATTTATTTTAAGTTTTGATAACAATCCTAATTATATATTATTAAAGCATTCAGATTTTACTCATAAACTTTTGCTATTTGCACAAAAATGAACTTCAAAAAATATAACAAGAAAATTGATAAACTAAAATAAACTTTTCAATATTAAATAAAACAAAAAATTAATTAATATTCTGAAAATTACTTTAAAAAATATTTAAATGTTGCTTTTCATTTAGCTTTATTTATAAGAAATTAATTTAAATTTGAACTTATATGATTCGAGCAACTGCAATCTTGTAATAAGTTCAACAAAGAAAATATTTCAGATTTTCAGTAATATTTTATTTTCCCAAATATATTTAATTGAGTTTAGGTCTGGACTATAAGTTAATTTATTTTTAGAACAAATACTTCTTTCAGAAATAAATCAATATTGAATTCTACACAATAAAATATTTGACTTTATTCAAATCAAAATGAAAAATACTAAGATAATATATCTGGTTCTATTAGCATATCAATTTATAAAATATCTTAAAAATATGTTTTAAAATATATTACTTTTCCATAATTTATATTTTTAAATTCTTAATAAACATAATTTTTCTTTAAAAAATGATAATTCAACACATAAAAAGCTAAATTAGTCAATAAAAGCCATACCTGAAATCTGTATCTCTACTGAAGTAAATATTCACAATCCTATAATAAAATAATGAGTATAACATCCATTTGAATGCAAGTGCAAATCAACATTCCATGCAATAAAATGACCCAAATCTCATCCATCCATCCTCGTCCTCCATTTCCTCCAAATAAGTTCGGTCTAACAGTCTCTTGCGTGTTTGATTAATAACGAGGTTATTTTGTATCTCTCTGTGCATTAAAATCTATCGAATTATGAAACTCCTGTTTTTGTTTAAAGGGAGTTTCCTTTATTTCGAATAGTGCGCAGAGCCAATTTTAATAATAAGCGAAGCTCCCATTGCGACAACGCTTGCTGGCTTTCCAATATGATATTAGCACGAATTTTTAAGATTTTATTGTTGGATCGACTTAAATGCTGGCTCACTTCATATGCTTCGGTAAGAAAGCATTTTTATGTGTTTTCCTTGATTTTGAATGGATATTTGATGGCTTATTTTAGAGGAAGAGATTCTGGTGATGGAGGGACAAGATGGATGAGACTCAGAATTTCACTGTTATGGAAAAACCTTTTTTGTTTAATTTACAATTTTAACTTTTTACAACTTCAAATAGATTAGGTATTAGTTATTTTTTATTATTTGGAGTTTTAGTGGTTGATTTAAAAAAATAATAAAAATATATTAGGTTATTATCGAAAATTTTTTATATTATCTTCTATAAAACTTTTTGGTATATTTTGATGTTCTCTAAATATATTTAAACAAAAGTATTCTGCTAATTCTTTATAAAATTAGTGATGATTTTGAGTAAATACTTCAAAAATTGCATTATTTAAACTCAAAAATATAATCATTAATTTAAGTGTTAATATCTGTTTTTTAGTTATGATAATATTATGTAAATGTATTGCAAGCTTTTGCTTAAATTGGTATGTTTAATTTAGTAATAAAAAATAAACAAAGCAATAACTTTGCTCTACATATAAATATTATATAATCAATTTGAGAGATCTTGAGTACTTTAATTACTTCTCTTTCATATTTGAAATCTCCTAATAACTCCAAATAAATATATTTAATGATAATTAAATTTGGCCTTTAGTTCAAATGGATGTAAATTGAACCGATATTTATTAGTTAAGTTATATTAAAAAGCTTGAGTATTTATCTTATTTCTTTTGTTATCAGTCATCAAAGGAATTTTCTCTCCAATATATATAAAATTTACAAGAATTGCTGTAAAAGTTTGAACTTACCCGAAAATGTATTTTTGTGTTACTAGTTCAATAAGCATTTCTATGAAAGCAAATTATATTTAAAACTTACCTCGATCTTTATAAAAGTACTCTGTGTAGAAGGAAAATCAGCTAGACTTAAGGTATAGTCCATTACTGCTGTCAATTGTAAAAAATCATGGATATTGGTTATTCCCAAGTATTCCTGCATAAACTATTGATTCATAGGTTGCCATTTTTGATATTGTGTCGTATCCAAAATGGAAATCAACAACTGTTGTCCATCTGATGTTTCCCAACGAGTCGAGTCTAAAAAATGCTTCATCTGCTGTCGAATTGTTTGAGTAGCTAATTGTAGAGTCATCTGAACTATTGCTCTTGAAATTCATGATCTAAATGCATTAGGAATAAATTAAAAAATTGATAATATTAAATTAACTATATCTTATAAACTTCAGCATTAAAAATATAGTTTATTCAATAATCTATCATTAATTAAACTAGTTCTTCTAAAAGATAATTCGATACTAAATTAAAATGCTATGAATAAAAACTATCAATATTAACTTGAATAATAAATAAACTAGATATTTAATAATAAAGCATAAAATTTTTACTCAATTTTCCTAAAATTTCAAATTTATGATAAATTAAATTCTATCATTACTTCGATTAAAAGTAATAAAAAATTAAAAGTTTTTATTATAATTAAATCTAATAAAAAAAATTGCTTAAATTGCATTATCTATGTTTAGATATTATCATATAAAATAATATACTAAATTATTAATCATTATTTTATTTAACTTTTGTGTTCAATTCAAAATTATCTTTCTAAATTTGATTATTTCTAATTTAAATATCTCAATTTAACAAAAATGAGTAAAAGATTTAAATTTATTACTTACTTTTCCATTAATCACAACTTCATTTTCCGGAACTGGTGTAAGATAGAAACTTTGGAAGAATCTCTCTTGTCCAGAATTCGGCCCGGTAGAAAATATTTTTGCCAGCACATAATTGCCATATTGGTCGAACTTGATAACCCCTCCGTAGTACATTGAAATAATACCGAAGGATGTTGTTATCTATATCAATCCAAATAAGTAATCAGTATTTTTAGTATTCTAAATCTATTTAAGTAGTCTATAAACTATACCCAAATGCAGTCGTCCACAACAATGGCGTCGTTGGGTTTAAACACGGATGTCTTATACTGCAGAACAAAAGCTTTTGCCCAGAGTGTTCGGCCAGTCGTGTGGTCAATTCTGGAAATTATCTTCATTTCACTGTCGTTAGCTAAAGTTGTTATTATTTGCATCCTTACTATTCAGCAGACTGTTCGAGGAAATGTATCTATGCAAGCCAGTTATACTTATTTTATGAAGGATTTCGAACAGAAATATATTCACACTTTCTTAATATGTAAATTTTTTTATATGAAAATACTTTATGTTTACTTTGGTTGATTATTAAAACTATGAATAGTTCTGCAATTTTACAAAAAGTAATTAAATATCTGTAAATATTAAATAGTTGCTTTCACTTTGTTTTGGCTTAGTTTTACAGCATGAACATATGCAATATATTGGGCAGTTGAAAATAGTTTAAGTAATTTGAATAATACAAATTTAGGAACGATTTAAATTTCATCAAGATTTAAATTACATATAAGCAGTAAGCTTATGAACGTTTTTAAATTTTGCTTTATTATATAGCTTAACAATTTTAAAGTGCTGGAGTTAATTTTAATATTTAATTAAATTTATATTTAACTTATTTTTATACTGACTTGATAAAAGCTTTTTAATTTAAATTAATTGAAAAAAATTAAAGATTCCTTACAAAAGCATTAGATTTTCATTTGAAAAGTGCTTCATTTTTATTATTTCAGGATTTATAACTGATCACAACGTTGAGTTATATGGAAAGCTATCTCCAAAGTAACTGCTTAAGTAAGAGCCATGGATTACTGGAAATGGATTGTCTGTTCACTTTGTATTGTTTACTGCAGATGTGTGGAAAATACAGCTAAACACAAATATACAAGCCATCCTTTCTTACCTTAAAAATATAAGTATAATGAGAATTTTTCTTTGATCTGCTTTTATTTTTCTCTTGCATTTTATGATCAGATTCAAGGTGAAGACCTATTAAGAATACTATTAATTTAATCAGCTTAAATATTTTTGAGACATAAACTAATTTATTAAAAATTTTATTAAAATGCTAAATTTTCATAGTTTGCAACAAAATATTGAAATAAGAAGCAAATTTCAAGAATTAATTTACTTATGGATAATTTTGAATTAATAGATAATAGCTTTATCATATTCTTACATATTTTTATTAGTAGTATGCTTTTACAATGTCCAAATGATAAAAAATTATATTGTCTTTGAGCTCTTTCTTTTAAAGTAAATATCTAATAGCAAGTATAAATAATTTTGCCTTATATTTGCAATGAATTGGCTTTGTAGTTAAGTGAAGTAAACTCTATTGAACGAACAAAATTACCATTCAAAATAAGCTATTTTGTTAAGTTAAATTGCTTATATATCACTCTTAACTTCAACTTAACTAATTTGATTTTTATATTCGGGTTTTCATAACAAAGAATATATATTTAAAGTCAAAGCTCAATGTGAATAAAAATTCAGTGTATCAAGGTTTTCAGAATATATTAGATTCAAAAAATTTGCCATTGTTTTGGAATATTAAATGTTGTTTCTGTACAATACGTTTGCATACTTTATCGACGACTTTTACAAGTTTAAATACTGAATTCGATGTTTTCTACTTCAAGGACAAAAAGTTCATCTTGGATATGAAAATTCATATTCAGGATGACCATTCCTTTGTCTTTGAAGTTGTTTCCGAAAATGACCAACATTTTGCCAAATTCACAGAGGGACTAAACAATGTCGAATACAATATATAAATTTTGATAAATTAAATCTTTAGCGTACCTATTTCAACTAATATTTATAATGTGAAATGGAATATAAAAGCATCATATTCAGAAGATCAAGTTATTGGTTAAGATAAATTTTGTAAAAAAAGCATATTTTCATTTTCAAATTTACAACTGTTTGAATAAAAAAATATAAAATGTCGAGCAAATTCTTTAAAAATTAGGCTATTTATTTTATCGTGGCTTTATTGCTTTCATTTTATGCTTGAAAACATGGGAAGAGATTACATTTATAAGTAAGTCAATCGTCTGAAGTAATACTTTGAAAATCTATCAAAAATGAAAAAATATATAGAGAGATTAATTATTTGATAGAATCAAAATTTATATTTTTTGTTGTTGTTGCTATTTCAAAAGACGCTATTGCAATATCAGAATTTAAGAAAGAGCTAATGAAATACCTTATTTTATGTATAAAATTTGACAAGATTCAAGCCATAAAACCTTTTAAGTCTTTTAAATAATAGAATACAAAGTGCACAATTTGGTGAATTAGTTTATACTCGTTACGAAATTTGTGTGGATTTTAATTAATATCTCATAGCAAATCTTTATTACTAAATTTGCATTTTTTATTGAATGAGGTCTCGTTGAGTTCCAAATTATTCAACTTCTGTCATACTGTAAACTGCATTAATTCTCAGTTTAATAAAAGATAAAAAGAGCTTGGCTTATCTTAAAATAAATGTCATTATCGATTGAGTTTGTAAAAATTAAACATCTATTTTAACTTATCTGAGAAAAATATATTCTAAGTTAAAGACAATTATCTACTTTCAGATAAATTGATTTAAAAGTAAAGATATTTTCTCTAAAAAAATTAGCATTCAATAGAATAAACTAATACAAACTCCAAAGTGTCTATTTCATAATTTCAAAATCCTCTATTATTTGAGATTCATTTGAAAGAAAAAAGTTATCAAAAATAAAGTTTAGAGAAATGTTGTTCTAAATTGATTTTAAAGGATAAAACTGCATCTTCACTAACAGTTAAACAGAATATCTATGCTAACTGTATATTTCTATAAAATTACTCTCAAAGTTTAAAAAATGTTAATTAATAATTTAGTGATTCATAGTAAAACTTTGAGCTCTTCAGTTGATTAATTTCGTAATAAACTAATAATTATTCCTAGATATTAATTTCGATTAATAACATCAAAAAATTTAAATTAATAATTTAACGTAGCACGAAAATAAGCAATTTGATCGATAAAATTTTAACTTAAATAACTGGTAAAATTTAAGAGAATAAAAATGAAATATTCAAAATATTTTTAATTTTATAATATTAATCATTGGTTTTATTTATATTTATTAGTTCAAATCAAATATTATTGGTTGCAAAAATCAAAAATGATATGCAGTAATTCTGAAAAATATTAAAAAAATAATAGTCACTAAAATTCAATATTAATGGAAAACTAACACAAAAATAATAGATGAATTCTCTGAAAATATTATAATCTTATTAAACTTATAAATAAATTTATTTGTTAAGTTATTTTACGAAGTCTTTGCTAGAATCTGATGAAGGTCCTTTAATTAGATTTTAGTTTAGTTTATACCAAAGAAGTATAAAATTAACAAAGAAGGTTTGTATCAATTCTAAAACTTGATTCAGAGATGGTGCATTATTATTTCTTTGACATTATCACCTTATTTTGATCGATTTAAATCAAATTAAAGTTTATCGTAAAATGAATGCTTAGCTAGTTTTTGCCAAATCAAATTCTTCTGAATAATAATACAGAGCACGATATTAATAAATTCAATAGTTTAGTTTCTCTTTATGACCATTACTAATTTGAATCAGCCGAAGTATTAAATTAATGATTTTTAATGTTATTTAGGTACATGCGTATTAATGATTTTCGCTGAGAGCCTGACTGAGAATCAAAATTAAGTTTATCATTCAAAACTACACATGGAATATCGAACTTTCTACTTCTCCACCTAGCATTATGAGAGGAAGAGTTGCATGTAGAGCTTGCAAATCAATCTTACCTTGCCCCTGCCAATAATTGGACCCATTTTTATATTTCAATTATTATTGCAGACGTGGGGTTTTGGGGTTTTGGGGTTTTGGGG
>JAQGFW010027005.1:0-13861 GCA_030463445.1 Euplotes aediculatus
CCCCAAAACCCCAAAACCCCAAAACCCCAACTGATTATTACTCTATTGAAATCAAATTAACTTAAATTATTATTATTATTATTTTTAAATCATAAAGCTATCTAATTTTGAATAATTAATCATAATATTTAAAACTTCATTTAATTAAAATATTATTAAGAAAGAATTAGCTTTATTTACAAAGATTATTATTTAAAATGAGTTTGTTTACAAATCTTTTAATATATTCAGGTTTGTTGTTAAGAAATTCAAATTTTAACTCTCTTTTTAAAAGTTCTGCATTTACACTTAACAATGAGTTTGTTCAAGTAAATGATGAATCTTTATAAACTAAATAGTTATCTTTGTAAATCTTGTTGTTTATATCTGGAATCTCTCCATAAATTGGTAAAAATGCAGGTAGAAAGAACTCTGCTTTAATTTTTCTATGATTAAAACTTGAATCTTCGATTTCAGACTTTAGCTTCAATCTTTTGTAAAATATAGTCACGTCTTTATCAATTAAATATCTGTATATTGTTATGTTTTATTTAAATAAAAGAACAAAATTAGTCTAAGATTTATATAAAATCTATATAAAACAAATTCACAATAAAGTATTATTAAAATAATATCTTAAAGTAAGAACTAAATAACAAGCAATTTACCGTATATATTCATATTCCTCGGCTATTGAAAATAAGACTTGCGAATATTGTTTGCTATGGATAATATTATATACTCTATCTGCGTTATATCTATGGTCAGTCCATCTGGTAACCTCTTCTATTTCGTATTTCTTGATATCTGTATAACAATTAATAAATACTCGATTAAAATTCATTTAACGATTTAAAATAATTAACTTGTTGCTTAATTAATAACGAAAGCACGTTATTCATATTTTTAAAACAAGGTATTAAAGATAGTAAGTATTTTAAGACTTACCAAGTCTCTGCTGATCCTTCCCCTTCGTTCAAATAACGTGATAGAAATACTTGATTGCGTTGTACGCAATAAATGTTGAAGTGTTTTTAAGCAAATATAAATTGAGATTCTCTACTTTTTCCTTTATTTTATCAGTGTCTATCTGTTTTTTATTCTAAATAAAATTAAATTTAGAAAAAGTTTTCACATTTATTCTTGGATAAATCGTGATCTAATTATTTTAGCTGCATTACCTCAGTCATTCGTCTTTTATAGTACTCGAATGCTGTTTGGAATGCATCATCTTTACTTGCTGCTGTCCTTCTTTATACTGTAATAAAATTAACTTTTAAGGATTATGGAGTCAAGGCTTGAAACAAATAACAAGAATGGATGTACAAACATTTTGATCTTTTAATATTCCTAAAAAAGTGTCACTTATCTTTAAAATAATAATAATTACACCAAATCAAAAATCTTAAATTTCTTATAAAGAGTTTTAATGTTATTATAAACCTCATAAAAAATACGAATAAATTTAATTTAGAAAATTTAATTAACTTGATTAACAAACAGTATGATATTGAAAGAATGAAAATAAAATCTTTGAATCTTGTTTCATAATAAATTGGCAGAATATGAAATAAATCTATAATATTAAACTTTTATGTAAGATCAATATCAAAAAGTTGATTTAAACTGTTTTTGATTTATAATAAAATACATTAATTTTTTAAGTACTCCTAATATTATGCTTCTAGCTATTTCACTATAAACTATCAACGTTTTATGAGTTTAAATATAATAAAATAATAAAGCTCAACTTTTGACAAAACTCTCCCTTATCATCTGCTTCCTCGAAACTTCTGAATTGAGTGAACTCAAAACCTTCGACAACCTTGTCCTGATCAATGTCAATTAGTAGCTTAAGCGTCCCAAGTCCTTGAATCATCCTTTCAGTAATAAGAAAAAGACTTACCATCAGTTTTTGAGAGTAAAACTGTTGTTATATTCGTCAATGCTGAAGTGGTCTTTGCTGAAGATGCCCAAGCTTAAAAACTCTCTGAACTCATTGAGGCACGGGTATTCTTCAGATGAAACTATAAATTATAAGCTTTTTAAAATACATGATTATAACATGTTTTTAATTAAGTAATGATAAATCAAGTTCTATTTAATTTAAATATGACAAATGAGATAAATTTAAAAATTACTAATATTAGTTTCGAAATATCTTTTGAATATCTCGTCATAAGTTCCTTCTCTGTACTCAAAATAGACTCTTGGTAGTTTTGAGTCATAGCCAGGAAGACTTATGTCAAGTATGCTGATTCAGTTATTCAAGTAAGTTTTTGATCATAGCAAAGCTGCAATATCTTTAAATGGAGTTCATCTATATTTGAGTTTGATTAAATAATAGTTTGAATTAAAAAATCAAATAATTTATTACTTATTAGTACCATGAATTGAGTATCCAGAACTCTGATATCAACTGGATAAATAATTTATAATACGTTCATAAAATTCATGATAAAGAACAAATATTGTATTAAATCATTTAGAAATGTTTTGCGAATCGTTTGAATATATTTGATTGTATTCTTCGAACTCTTCGCATTCTTCGAATTCTTCGTCATTGCAATTATTTCTTTTGGTAAATATATCCATCCAAAAACCAAGATTTAATGTTTCTTAATTTATTAAGGCCAAATGTGATAAAATCCTTTGCAACATTTCTAATTCTTTCAAAATCTTCATTATTTCCTAAAAGAAATGTAAATATTTATAAATTTATAATTAAAGTGATTAAATTTTGTGATTTCTATTATTAACTTTTAAATTTAATAAACTCAAAATTAACTAAAATAAAATTCACAATTTTATCTGTAAATAATTGATTTATTAAGAAGAAATAAACAATCTAAAATATTAGATTTAATTTGGATAAAATGCAATAAAATCAGCAATAGTCATATTTTTCTATTTATATTCTATTTTGATTGAATGATTTTGAACCATGCCTATAAAATCATAATCTAAGTTGAAAATATATTGTCGCATATCTCAAATTATAAAATAACTTTTGCTAAGTTTACCTTTTGTAATTTCCAAAAATAATTGAACTCCTTGATCTTTAAGCTTTAAATGGATTTCGTCGTGATATTCGACTCAAAAGGTTGCTGTTTGGTTATTAAAGCTGTATATTTGTTATTACGATTAGAATGCAAGTAGCTAATAGCTAGATGCTCATTTAGTTGTATTCTAAGCTAAAAGTTTTCTTTTGTTAAAATTCTGCTCGAAGTTTCAAACCCGATATTTTTATAAAATGTTTACTACATCTTTTTAATGGATAAAAATGATTTGCTGGTTCATTCGACACTATCAAAAGGTTTATAAAGTTTTAAATATATATTATTTCTGCTAATCCTATTTGCAGAGAGGTCATAGGCCTCAGGGAGACAGATACAAAAGAGATTGACATGAGTGCTTGTACAGGTTGGATCTTTCCATTAAGTAATTGATTATAAGTTCTCACTATCTCTGTTCTGAATACGAGAATTAGCAGGAAAAACAAATGGATGGCAGGTTACAGGAACAGTATTTTAGGAAGCAGAAACACTGTGAAAGAAGGAGCATTTATATATATCAAGTAGGTTGATTTCTGAGAGTCAAAGCAAGTATCTGTGACAATCAGAACTTGAGGTAAATGAAGGAGGGAAAGTGAAATTAATTGATAAGATATTAAGAATATGAGTTGAGATATTTGTCATTTGAAAGTGTAAGAGAAAGCTGATCGAACCAGATCGATATTTTATACAAGGAAAGTCTTAAAAGTAAGTAATGTAGAAGAATCAGGCAATCTTTTAAATGAGCAGAATATTTCTCTCTAAGAAATAATAACTGTAGTCTAAAAATTTAATAAAGTACCATTTGTCTACAATTGTTCCGAGGTAATGGTTGAAAAACATATTCATATTTGCCACTTCTATATTATTTTATGCTTTGATTTTTTAAAAGAATTAAGTTTAGATAATATCATTTATACTTAATATAATTTAAATATAATCTTTTTGTTTTATGTATATTTTTATTCAAAATAATTTTAGTAAATTATCGAACTTAATTCATAAACAAGAGAATTAATATATAATTAAATTTATAATACTTTTTATAAAATTATTTATTTTATTTTACAATATTGATATTTTTATATTAATCGATCAATTATGTCTCTTCTTGGCATAATTATTATTTTTAACTATTAAATAATTAAATTGATTAAAATTAAATATATGTAAAATTAACTTTCTTGCTATTAAAAAGTTGCTATTACTAGAGATTACCTTGCTTTATTCCATTGATTGGGTACTCAGTAATATCTATGCATATTCTTTTTGGAATCTGAATAGTTAGTTACTTTAAATTATTACCGAAAATCAAATACTTTCAAGATCAACAGAAACTGCATGCAGAAGTCTCATTTGCTCAATAGAATTTATCTGGACTCATTCTGACTCATGTAAAATTTTTAAACTATTGTTTTCAAGTATTCTTAAATTATCTTTTTCTTCCTTTCAATTTTTTTGATTGTGAGCGACGGTATACACTCTTCATCTAATTGCTGGTCCATTCAAGTTTGAGCACCAGGAACACGTAATTGGAATCATTTTCTGTTGAATTGATCCAATTAAGAATTTAAACTCTTGTTCTGAATTAAATATAGATTTATTTGATAACTTCACATGTAAGAATTTGAAGTCAAATAGAGACTTTAATATCTGCTTTCAGCTTTCATTGAAACTCTCTTTGTATTTTTGATCATTTTCTTGAAAATTCTAATGTAGTTATAAAGCAAAATTATTAGAAAAATCATAATAATAACTAGCAAACAGTTAAAATTTTTAATTTTGCGTTACTATCAAATTATTTAAAATTTTTTTTAATTCAAAAATTTCAAGTGGCTTCGAACGGGACTTTAGCTTCGATGTACAGTTAAGGATAATACGTTCTCTATTAGGTCAAAGAAATTTATTAAAAAAGCAATTTTGTTAACCTATGAAAATTTACATCATTCACCTTATTTATAAATATGAGGCTATTAGCATTAAATATAATAATTCCTTGTCGAAGCTAACAGATATTAAATATTCGCTTTCGTAAATGCTGATATGCAGATAAAGAATTTTGCTGAATAAAATAAATTTCACAGTTTTTATACTTTAAAAATGCAAATAATTAATCAACGAATTTAGATTAAAATAAAGCCTTTAAGAATCTTTTTTTACTAAAATCTCACAATTTTTAACTGAAGAATAAACAGAAAATTAATTATAATTTAAGTTCGAGTAAGCTTGCTTACCTGGTACTTGAACATCATGCAATGAAATTTACAAAGTTCCTCTTCATTTGACTTCGGCAAATCTGAATTTTCTTCTTGATCTATTTTCATTGCAATTCTTTTCTTTTTATCTGATTTTGTTTGCTTTATGACTCTTTGAAAAAATTAAATTTTTATAAATAAAAACTTTAAAGTAATTAAAGATTTGAAAACTGCAATTTATTTTATTTATACATTAAATTATCAAACTAAAGTGTATTTTGGGAAATATTGTTTCTTGATTAATAGGATAATAATACTGTTTCACAATTTGTTCAAAGCCATTTAACTAAGTTTATAGTTTTCTTAAATTAAGTTCGCTTAAACCTTTTAAAATATTTATGAAAAATCTAAAATTTTAATGACCGAAATCTTTCTTAATTTTTGTGAGGCATTGACAAAGAAAGCTAAAAGAGAAGGTTAAAAGGTAGTTTCGATGGAGGATGCAATCTTAAAATAATGATAATACTAATAGTTCCTTGTTCTTCTAATTGATTTCTATTTACAAGTTTCAAGCTTCTTTAATAATTTACATTCAAGTGAATTTGAGTTATGCTTATTCCTCTTGTATTAAAAAGTTAATCTAAAACCTCAATGATTTCATTGAAACTAAAGTTGATAATGTAAAATCAAATTTAGAACTTTTATTTTATTTTGACAAATAAAGGCTTGGACATTGCGGAAAAGATAAATATCAAAGTTGTAAGTATTAGTTTTTTATAACTTAGGTTGAAATTATTTAATTTCCTTTAAAAGAAATTTACAGTGAGTCAATAAGTTCGACCCTTTAGTTTCACATCCTTGAGTCTAATATCCTATGGCTTTAAGCTTTTCGAAGTAAAAACTATCGAATTTTAAGAAAATTTAAACATAGAATATGTAAATATTATTCTATTTAATTTGTAATGTTTGCCTCGTAATTGTTTAACTTGATATGACAATATCAGCAAATTATAAATATATCTTATAAACTATTATCTGATAATTTGTTGATCGCGTATAGTATATAGTTAATTTAGAGGTAAGATTATGTATAGTAGAATCATAATGTTTTTGAAGTTTATCAGTTAAAGATTTGAGTTAATCAAACTTTTTTAATCATTTGAAAATTTGAGATATATATAAATTCGAAAATCAAAATCAATAAGTATTCATTCTCAAAGATATAATCAAGTTATCCGATATCCTACAATTATCAAGTATACCGTATTCGACGTGATCTAATTACTTAATCAACCGATACTTTGCCAAACTCCTAAGAGACGATACAAATGTGATTTTTATTTTCTAAATATATATCAAAAGAAAAAATTAAGAAGATCTATTTTGAGTAATTTTTTAGTTCATATTTTTCTAAATATATTTTTGCTTAGTGAAATGATTAAAGACCTAGATTTTACCAAATTCACAGGGACAAGATAAAGAAGTAGATTAGACAGTATTGAATACGGTAGTTAACTTCAAATGTATCCCTAAATTAAGCTAGGCTCTTTTTAAGGACAATAATTGAACTAGATGTTTTATTTTTGATTCAAAAACTATTCTAACTAAATTAAAATAAACTAAAAAATCACAGTTTATTTTCAGTTTCTCATTTTTGACAGAGCAAAACAGATAAAAATAAATATTTTATGCTTTTAATTATTAATTGCTTATATTTTTAATAGCTACTTTATCTATGCTTAAAATCGTCTTAGATCAATGCTATTTTGTCTAATAATTAGAATAATTTTATTTATTATTTCTTGCTTTCATTCTTCGTACAAATTATCTTATTAACATATTTTTATAATCTTTATTATTGAATACTTCATGAACTTCAATACTTTTTAATTTACTGAAAACCTAAGCGTAAAGTACCCTTCTCGAAACTTTCACTAAACTTGGTCAGGGACTGACATAGAGACCAATCATGTTTTCAAAACCAAAATATAAAATTTGAATCTTAAAAAATTATAATAAAGATAAATACTAAAATAATTCTATATACAATTTTGTTAAAATTTTAATTAATAATTAAAAAATTAAAATCAAAATTAAAATTAAAGAAATAAATATATTTAAAATCATTAAAAAAATACTTCATCAAAATTTTTTGAATTTCAATGGTGCAAATTTTTTTTACAATAATGAGTTAAATTAAACTGAATTCAAGATTAATTTAAAATTTAATAAAGTTATAAAATTTTAATAATTTTTAAATATTTTATAAAGATGCAGATATATGATCGTTTTAGATCAACTTCAAAATGCTGTTGAAAATTCTCGTTTTCAACAAATTTTGGAATTTATAAATCTACTACTATACAATGCTTACCTTGATATGTCCTTCACTGTTTCATCATCGCCCAGATGGTGAGAAATATAAAAACTAAAATTTTTGATTCAATCAGTGTCTTTGATTTTTAAAACCTCTTGGAAGTACGATAGATTAATCAGGTTTATAGTGTACTTTGGTATTCCAATATCACCTTTAATTACAGGAAACACTCCGATGTAGTCTTTTAGAATTTCATTGCACTTTTCGATTTCTTTTTGAAGTTCATTCTCTAAAATTTAGTTCAGTCAAGTTTTAAAAAGAATTATAAATTAAAATTAATAAGCAATTAATAAATACTAAAAATAAATAACCGTATTGTAAATAGTCATGCGGACTATAAATGATAAATGCTTATATAAAATAATTATAAAGATGACTTTTTGTTAGTACAGTCTTGCTATCAACCTTAGTGATTGCTTTAAACAGACTGTCACTTAAATCTCAAGATATAATTTAATAATAAAGCTCTTTCATCACTTATTTTAATTAAAATTCGAACAAAACTTATTATCAAAAGAATATAAACTTTTGATTTTGAAGAAGTACTGAATATTTATTTGGCCAAATTAAAACCAAAATACGAAAATTAAAGATTTTGATATAACAATATTCGTTTTTAGATTTATTTTGTAAAAACTTTTAAAGCCAATTGAAGGTAATAAAGGATCAGCTAATTCAAAACTGCACAGTTTTTAATACTTATGAGTTAAAGCTGACCAGTCACTCCATTTGGAACATACAAATGCAGAATTATAGAATGGAGGGCATATATGAACAAACCAAGCACTGATATAGAAAAATTACTTAAATAACAAAGCAATTACAACCTTTTAGTTCATTTTTGAATCAATATGAAATTACGGTTCAGATCTCTTATTGGACATAGTTCCAAAAATAAGAACAAGTTGAAGTCAATGATTCGTAAAGAAAATAAAGACATCTAAGAGAGAAGATAAAAACCCAAGAATATGGGATAAGATGCAATCAGTGTGAACAATGAATACGACTCAAGCCTTTTGGACCGTTTTCTCTTTATTCTTTTAAGTATAAGACAACATCAAATTTTAGAAGATTGTTAAAACTGAGGATACTATTTTGAAATAAAATTTAAATCAATGATCACTGGGCTAATTCAGAGTGTAAAAGAAAATGAAAATATATTGAATTTAAAAAACAGAGAAGTAATAAAAATATAAAATAATTAGCATAATATATCTTCTTACAAAATCTAAATATAAGCGACTTAATCTTTGAAGAACATAACCGTTTAGCCTTTTTCTTTTAGCCTCCTTTGTCTATGCTTCACAAAAATGAAGTAAGATTTTGGTCATTAAAATTTTTAATTTTTCAAAAATTTTTAAAAGTTTTAAGTGAATGTAATTCAAGAAAACTATAAAACTAAGTTAAATGACAACATAAGCTTTACTTGATCCCAATATTCTGAAGGTGACGACCTTTTCTTCTGGCTTACTTTATAATGTTTAGCGAAGTTGCTTCTTGCAATATTTAAGGTGTAATACAAATTAATTAGCATCTCTTGAATAGCCTCAGTTAATTCGCTTAATTCCAAATCAATTTTGCACTTTAGCACATTTTATCAGGTTTTGTTGTATCGTCTCTGGGCTCTTTTACCTTTTGCTGGCATCGCACATCGATGTGATAAGAGAAATCGTATTTAATATTTTATGCACAGTTTCTCAATTTCAAGAAATTACTCAAGCTAATTCTATTAATTTAATTAAAAACAATATCCACAAATATACATTTTTATTTTAGTAGTCACGAAATTTTTTATGTTAAAAAGTTTAATCAAGATAATAAAGAATCAGTTTACTAAAAAAGTTCAAACAATCAATATATCTGTTGTCTGAGTCCTCCAAAGTTTAGAAATATTTTGATCATTTGTAGCTTCTACAAGTAGTAGCGACGCTTATCAGAACAAAAAAATTAAAGAAAAATTCCAAAACAATTAAGTGAGATTTTAAATAAATATATTATGAAATTGTTGCAAAGTATCATATGTTGACTTCAATATTTAATCCTTGAAAACTGTAAAAAGAAATAATGCATCTTTATTTAAATTATCTTATATAATCAGCGATATTGTTAACTTCAAATTGAGCATATTTCAAAGTAATTCATAATTTACAAAAATTATAATAATAGCAAACATATTTTTATTAGATAATTATAAACATAACAAGTGCGAATGTTATACCTTCATCTTTTGTGTATTTTCTGAATTTATTTGATTTATTTTTATCATCAAAATAGTATAATTTATTTATAGCTACTAATTTGTATGAGCAATTGCTAATAGTTTGACCATCATGGGCACGATACGGATTCCTAAATATGACAGAGTTTTTTATGTTATCTTGAAATTCATCTATTTTAATAGATACAAACTCTGCAATAACTCTGATCTTTTCACAATGCTTAACAATATTTGCAAATTCGCCACTTTCAAGCAACGAGGCTGGTAAAATATGCAGCTTATACATGTTTTTATCGAGCTGTAAGAGCTGCAAATTATTTTTGTAAAACTCTTCAAGTTTTAGCTTTAGCCTTTCATCATACCACACCATTGAGATTTCTACTTTTTCATACACTCATTGATATGTAATTGGCAAATCATTGAATGCTATTCCCAAGTACTTAAAGTCGGTCACCAATAGCGAAATCAAGTCAAATCCATGAATCAGGACTAAATCTTTGATATGATAGAAGAACATCGAAGGAAACATCTTATTGTATATAAAAGCAAAGTCAACTATTGTCTGATCATCCTCACTGATTTTTACTTGTGTATTAACTATGATATTACTTCTCTGACATAAGATCCGAAGCATTCACTTTTGAAACTTTACAACAACTCTTGAATATGCGTCAATTGCCTGTTTTCTCCCTTCAAATTTTAAATCTTTTAAATGCAGTTCCATCTTTGTAATTTCTAAATAAATCAGAATTATTATTATTTTAAATATAAGTTTACACAACTGTTTTTTAATTTGAACGGATTTTTAAAATAATGAGTTTTGAAAATTTAAACAAAATATTTTTTGAATTAATTTTAGTATTGTTATATACAAATTTAATTATGTTGCTATAAAAAGTATCGATTACCATCATTATTTAGCTCCTCGAGTAAATTACCGACAAGTCCTTTTTCAATGTCAAACATGTACGAAGTTTTGCCAATTTTATTAGCTCTTAATGCAGCCTTTCTTTGTTCGAATTCAATTCTCAAATCGGGTGGAAGTATAGAATCTTCTTTAAATTTCTTAATGGTTTTATAATTAAAAGGAGATTTCTTAGTTTTAGCACATTTTGGGTTTTCTTTTTGTATATTTGACTGATCTGAGTTTTCTAAGAGTTTTGTTTTCAATATCATCTGCTTATATGCATCTCTTTTGGCTTCTTTCGAATATCTGCTATTAAAATCAGCTTGAGCTCAGTCTGTTTCACTCATATCACTGCTATTGTACAAGCGCACAGTTTCAATTAAATTGACTGAATTTGAAACTGAATATCTTCACTTTATCTCATTAGATGAAGTAATGTTTTCATCTGTTAAGCATAGTTTAGAAGGATATATTTGATACATTTTAGTTATATTTTAAAAATTGACTATTTACAACCTTGAATATGTATTTTAAAAATGCTTGATAGACTACAACTAAATACTAATTAAATACATTTGATGCTAATTTTAATTTTATTGTTTATAAAGCTATTATATATAAATATATAACTATTTTATTTGATTTTTTTTAATATCTTTGAACAAATGCATTGATTTTCTATTTTCTATCAATAATAATTCAAATTAATTTAATTGCTTCAAAATAAATACTGATTGTATTAAAAATTTAAACAAATATGTAAAGTAGTTATTATATTGAATCTCCTGGTTCTGCATTTGTGAATTCTTAATAGAAATCATATTTATTTGAAACCTCAACAAACTAATAAGTTTAAATTGATAATTCAAACATACATTTATCGTTTAATTAATTTATTAAGGTATTAAAGCTATTTCTAAAATTAATATTTATTTATTTTTATTTCAAAATAAAGAATTCAAGTAATTATAGTCCGTACCGAGACATCTCAGTATGCTATTTACTGAGTGATCCTCATGTTCTTCTAGCCTATAATCGGTAACGAATTTTAATGTACATTATTGACTGATTTTCCATATTTCTTGGGTTTATCTCAGTTAAGCAAATTGCTCTGGTACCACCCTATATCAAAGTTGGTTTTTATTAATCTTTTAGAGCTTAATAAAATTACAGTTTGAAGTAATTAGAACAAAATCTTGTAAATTTAAAATATAAATATTAACTCAAAGTAGATTAAACAGTTTAATATTTCTTGACAGACTTAGTTTAAGATGTTTAGATTTTTTAGTAAATATAATTAACAATCGAACAAATTGAAATACTTTTTATATATCTCAATTACAACTCAATCTATTACTTTACTAAAACAATAAAAGATATTTAAAAGGCTATTACATATATAAATAAATCTATATAATATATAGCAAAAGTTAAGCTCTTTTAAAAAATGTTTGTGACTTTTGTTCTTCAGTAAATATCATTTTGTTAGTTTATGAACTTTAATCTATATTTTTCTAGACGTTTTAATAAGTTTTGCGACTTCATGCATAATTTAATCTGTTCGTTGTTAATATTAAAGTTTCAACCCAAAGTTGCCTATCTTAAAATTTTCATATTTTTAAAATTAATCCAGCCATAAAACTCATTGTCAAAGCTCCCAAATGACCAAAACTTTCCAATTTTATTGGGCTTAGACAACGAGTATAGATTTTTGAATCGAATTCATAGTCAACATATTTTTATTTTTTGTCTTTTTTCCACTTTTTAATGATTTTAAAAACATTTTTAATGCAAATTTGCAGATGTTTTACAACTATAATGATTTTGGATGAGATTATAAAATATAAAAGTAGTTATATCGAGTGTAAATAATAAAACAACAAAACTTATATTCATTGCATCATAGCTTAATGAAAGGCCAACAAAGCAGCAGAACTTATCAAACAATTAAATAAAACTAATAGAGCGTATTTTCCGTGTAAAATCAATAAGAGCAAAGTTAAGTTACTGAGACTCTTGAACAGCTGCAAGGTCAATCTGTTTTCCAAAAAATATTTAAAGACGGAACTCTGCATACATTTTGAGAATCAAACACAACAAGAGATTGTAAGCATTTGAAGTTTATGATCAAGAAAGTAAGGTTGGTGTTGTCATTTCAACAAAGTTATTTATTAAAAAATAAATGTAAAATGCTAACGATCAAGATTTCATTTATTTTATGGAAGCTTAGACAAAGGATTATACGATACTAATTTAATATTTCTTTTATTCACTTAATTCTCACCAACTTTAAGATACTAGATATTTATAACGATGCATTCAATTTAAGCTATTCCATTGAGAACTTTACGAAGTCACTAAAATTGATTTGATATTGAAATGGATTCGTTATATATATGCTAAATGCAATACTCCTTACATATGCTTTCTTTCTATCGTTAGAACTTTCAATTTCTCCAAGTTCAAATGGTTTGCTTTTATTAATGACAGATGACTTGCTTTTAATGTGTTTTGAGAACTTAGTCTTTTTAATAAATTTAAAGTTCAGAATTTGATCAATATTTTGACCAACTGTTGCAATCTGCCTTAAATATGATCTTTCTCGACTGCCTTTACTTTCTTCCTGTTGATCAACTCTAGAGAACTGATTTAAAGATTCTCTATTTTGATCACCTTTGGTTTCTTCTTGTCGATCATTCCTTGCGATCTGGCTTGTTGATGCACTATCTTTGAAGTTTTTAGTTTCTTCCTGTTGATCAACTCTTGCAGTATGGTTTAAAGATACTCTATCTTGACTGTTTTTGACTTCTTCCTGTATGCAGACTTTTAGATTAAAGTATCTCTTTATTTGTTTAAAACTTATGCAAGCAGCATATTATTTAAATACTAGTTACTGATGGAGTTCTAAATTTAAAAGAGAAATCAAATAATATTGCTGTTAAACGAAGATAAGAAAGAATTTCAGTTTGTAGCATGAATAGCTTGAGTAATTAAACTATATCAATAATTAACAGCAATAATATATTTTAATACTACTATTTAGTCAAACTGTGATCAAAAATATACTAAGGTTTATTTTAACGGCTATAATTTTACTTTGCAATCTTCTGCTGAATCTGATTGATTGCTTTT
>JAQGFW010027010.1:0-22026 GCA_030463445.1 Euplotes aediculatus
AATTAAGATAAAATGCCACGTTTTGAGACGTGGCATTTTATTTATCAAAAGAAATTAAGATACATTTCTAAGCCAATATAACGAGGGCGACTCCACGAAATCTGATTGCCCCATTCGTATTCAAAACCATGCTGAATAAACCTTGTATCGGTTAGGTTTTTACCCCAAAGTGCAATACTCCATTTCCCGTTTTTAGGCATAAAAGCTGCACGTGCATTTACAATTGTCGAGGCTCTACGAGCCAAAATTTCTGAATTACTAATGTCATTGTAGGCATTACCGACGTGGTTGATGTTTCCACCCAAGATGATTCGGTAATTACTCTGGAGTTCAATCGTGTATTGCGGAGCAACCGAAAGTGTAAAATTAGGAGCTTTCAACAAGCGGTTTCCTGCATAACTGATTGGGGTTCCATTTTCATCTTCTCCAAAAATAAAATCACGGTATTTCATCCCAACTAAACCGCTCGAAACATCCAATCGCAGGCGTTTATACATCCAGCTAAACTCACCTTCGATACCCGCCCCATTGGTACGATAAGCGTTGGCAACACTGATTCTATAACCTTGGTCAAGGATTTCTTGTTTGTTTCTGTACCCAACATAAAATGCTGCCAAATTCAGTTTGGTTCTTTCATTAAATTTAGTTTTATAGCCAATCTCAAAAGTATTGACAAATTCGGGTTTAAAGAGTAAACTTGCCCCACTTGAGTCGTAAGTTACACTCGTATTGAATCCTGCTCCTTTAAAACCTCTCGAATATTTAAAATATCCCATCGAAAACGGGTTAAATTCATAATTTAAGCTTAAGTCTCCCGAAAATACATTATCAACTGTTGAAAGCTGAATGGGGGCATCTTTTGTACCTAATTCGATGGCATAATATTCGATTATACCTACATCTTTTTGTCTAAAATTAAAATATGAAAGCGGCTGGTAATAATTCATCTTCTTGCTTTCGGATGTAAAACGTAGCCCTCCGGAAATACTAAATTGCTTATTGATACGGTATTGGCTTGATATAAATGCAGCAGCACTTTGCGATTTAATCTCGGCGTTTGTTGTTGCAGATTCGATGTAATTCGGAATCTGACCGATTGTTTGTCCTAATAAAACTTCTGCAACTGGCAAAAAATCGGTGGCCAGCGTAAAAGTATCTCGCCCTGCAATGTTTTCATTCAAATAATAAAGACCTGCTATATAAGAAAACTTTTTATCTCTCGGCGATGAAAAACGGATTTCTTGACTAAAACTTTTTAGTTTTTGGTTTCTTCCCCATCCCGAAACATTCTTCATCGTCTGGTCATTATCGCCAAAATATTTATCAATTGATGAATTATACGCCGTAATTGAAGTCAGAATACCCTTCTCAATTTGAGATTCTACTTTTACTGTGGCACCATACTGGTCTCTTTCAAATGTATTAGGCGTATTTTGGTTAGTACTTTCGTAGCCATCAGCCGGAAAACCAAGCGGTTCTTCCCCATCCGAGCCAGCACCATAAACAAAGGTATTTTCGCCTTTTCCATCACGACCATAGAAAAAGCGACCTGTTACATTCGTTTTTTCGTTGTGTTTATAAAATAACGACCCTCTGAACCCTCCAAAGCGAGTTTTATTGAAAGGCTCTAATGCGGGATTCGTATCTTTTATAAAGCCGTTTCGCCCTGTATATGCACCCGTGAGTCTAAAAGCTAATTTATTTTTGATGATTTCGGTATTGTATTTACCTCTAAACTGCATGAATCCGTAATTCCCAAAATTTATTTCGGCTTGTCCGTTAGTAGCAAATTCGGGCGTTTCAGAAACCACATTGACAACTCCACCAACCGTATTTTTACCAAAAAGTGTTCCTTGCGGTCCTCTCAAAACTTCAACTCTTTCGATATCAAAAAGGGTAGAATTAAATCCAAAACCTCTCGAATAATATACATCATCAATGTATAACGCTACTGTTGATTCAAAGCCTACATTATCAAAGTTTGAAGATAATCCACGAATCGAGAATGACGGCTGTGATGCCAACCAAGAATCTGTCAGCATATTTGGCACATTATTGAGGGCTTCGATTGTACTGTAAACGCTTCTTCTTTCTATCTCACTTGAGTTTATAACGGTTGCTGCCACAGGTACTTTTTGGAGAAATTCCTCAACTCTTCTTGCCGAAACCACAACATCGGCAAGCTGCATATCGTTGCTGATAAGTTCAAAATTGACCTCATAATTTGCCAAGCCTCTGATACTGATTTCTTTCTCATTACTCTGAAACCCAATAAATTTAGCAACAAGAGTTATCTCTCTTTGAGTCTCAGGTACTTGTAACTCATACGAACCACTTATATTGACGATAGTTCCTCTTGTTGAACCTTTAACCGAAACAGTAGCTCCGATAAGATTTTCTCCATTTTCGGCTCTAAGCACTTTTCCTCTGATAGTAACTTGGGCAACAGTCTGAAAACAGATAAAAAGTAATATTATAGGTAAAATTTTTCTCATGTATTAGGTAGTATAAATTTTGATTAGGGTTATTCAGATGATGGAATAGAAGCAACGGTTCTGGGTTCTTCTTTTGGTAAATCTTTATTTGTTTTGGTTTTTTTAGCTACTACTCCGAAAAGTTTTTTTATAGCTCGATTCTTACCAATTAATTCAAAATTTTGGACAACTTTGATGGCACCATCGGCTGTAATCGGAATTTCTAAACTATGAAAACCATCATAAGTGGCTACTAAAATTGTCAGTTTGCTTTTTACATTTAAAACATACTGACCAGTTTCGTCTGTAATTGTACCACGATTAGTACCTTTAATCACTACGTTTGCTCCGATGATTGGCTCATCTGACCCATCACGAAGCACTTTACCCGTAATTTGTGTACTCTGTGCAATCACCGATGATGTCATATAGCACCAAACGGCAACCGCAATTGCGGATGTTTTAGGAAAGGATTTCATTGCAGTTATTTTTTTGGGTTACACTTTTTTAATCACAGGAATTCCAAAATCAAGGGTTCAATTTTGACTCTAAAATTCTAATTGCTTTTTCTTGGTAAAGTTTTGCTTTATCCAAATCATTTTGTTGTTCGTATTGCTTATTGCTAAATCTTACTTTTTCTAATAAACTTGTTGTGGCAAACAATAATGTTTTGTTTGGGTCATATTGATGTGGTTGAAGCTGAACTTTCATTTCGAGTAAAACATCTATCGTTTTATCAAAAACCCACCACGCTTCTGTATTACCGTCAAAAGCTTTATTTATCTTGATTTGACCTTTTGATTCATCTTCATCAAACTGTAAACCGAGCGATTCTTCTGATAATCTTCCAATAAAGGCCTCTCTGACTTTTGCGATAGGTTGATTATAAATTCTGATTATTTCAGGATTATTTTTTAATGCTAAATCATATTTCAGCATTTCGATACTTTTGAAGGCTATATTTAGCTCGTTGGTAGTCAAAGCCAGTTTGTTTTCTAACTGAGTCTTTTGGTCTTCGAGAGTGTTCCGCTGTTCGGTAAGTTTGTTATTTGCAGAGATTTGGTAATTGACAGAATCCCTAAGGTTTATAACCCATGTCATAAACCGTTTGTTGCTTTCATGCAAACTTTGGTTTTCTTCGGTAAGCTGTTTGTTATTAATAGTACTTTCATTCAATTTTCTTCTCAAATTGGCAATTAATCTTTCTTGTTTCTCTTGGGCAAAAAGCGAGCTTTCAGACAATAGCAAGAAAATCAATACCAACGAGAAGCCAAAGTAGAGTTTCTTCATCGGTGATGTATTTATAGGTAAGCATTAAGGAAATTGCAAAACAAATATAATTATTCTTTCGATATTTTCAAAAAAAAATGAAAACTATTTTCAAAAACATCGTAATTAGTTATAAATAATTGCTTATCAAGCAATTAAAACAAAATCCCATCCAGTAACCTGAATGGGATTTTGCAATTTCTTATAATTGATAAATTTTAGACATTTAGTGTTTTTAAAACATCATTCATGTTGCGTACTGCATTAGCCGATTTCTCGAATGTTGCTTTTTCGTCATTGTTTAAGCGATAGTTAATTATTTTTTCCCAACCATTTTTGCCTAATACAACTGGCACACCCAAACAAATGTCTTTTTGTCCGTATTCGCCATTGAGAGCAACCGAACACGGAATGATTTTCTTTTCGTCACGGATAATAGCTTCTACAACCGAGCAAGTGGCTGCACCTGGTGCATACCAAGCCGATGTTCCCAAAAGACCTGTCAAAGTAGCACCACCTACCATCGTATCAGCAGCGATTTTCGACAAGGCTTCTTTCGCCAACATACGACTCACTGGTACACCTTGCCAAGTAGCAAGACGAGTCAGCGGAATCATCGTTGTATCGCCGTGTCCTCCGATTACGTTAGCGTGCAAATCTCCCTGCGAAACCCCCATTGCTTGTGATAAAAAATAACGGAAACGTGATGAGTCTAAAGCTCCACCCATGCCGATTATTTTTTTCTTAGGTAAACCCATTGACTGAGCGACCTGCAAAGCCAAATAAGTCATAGTATCCATTGGGTTTGATACAATAACCAAAATAGCTTTTGGTGAATGAGTAAGGATATTTGTAACAACAGTCTTAACGATACCAGCGTTGATTCCGATAAGTTCTTCACGAGTCATGCCTGGTTTTCGTGGTAAGCCAGAAGTAATAACCACAACATCAGATTTGGCAGTTTTTGTGTAATCGTTGGTTGAGCCAATGATTGTTGTATCGAAACCTTCTAAAGCAGCACACTGCATTAAGTCCATTGCTTTGCCCTCGGCAACACCTTCTTTGATGTCAAGCAATACTAATTCATCTACAATTTGTTTACGAGCGATGTTATCGGCGGTTGTAGCTCCAACAGCACCTGCACCTACGACAGTTACTTTCATATTTGTTCTGAACTAAATTTATGTGATTGAATAATAACGATTGTCAAACAGTAGGCATTCGGTTGTCATTCGGTTGCACAAAACAAGATTCGATAATTATAACTCATCAACTGAATGACTATCGAATGACCACAGAATGACAATGAACAACTCTCATTGACGGTCCAAATTTATTGCACTATTCCAATAAAACCTAAATGATTTTTTACTTTTTCTTGGATTTTTCCAAAATTCTATACTTTTTTAACTTATTTTTTGTTATTGACTAAAAAACACACCAAAAATGGCCGATAGTACAGTTTCAAAATCAGATTTACTTTCCAAAATATTAGAATCTTTTGTTTTTAAAAGTGCAATGGGTAAAGCCCCACGGATAGCTCGAAATGCCGAGAGTTTACTCAAATTATTGCGTAATTCGCTCCAAAAAACTCAAGAATTGGGTGTAGGCGGCATTGCTGACGAAATTAGAAATAAAGTTACGCTTCTGGGTAGATTGGTAAAGGCATACGCCGCTGGGCAATATCGTCAAATAGATAATCTGAGTTTGATAAAAATCATTGCAGGATTAATTTACTTCCTCTCTCCGATTGATGTTTTACCCGATATTCTACCATTTATTGGACTTACAGATGATATGGCGTTGTTAATATTCATTACTAAAAGTATCGGTGATGAATTACAAAAATTTGAAGATTGGGAGAAAGACAATAATTAAATATTTATGTTTTTCCATAGGATAGGGTTTGCAAACCCTATCCTATGGAAAGAAAAAAATCTAAGTTGTACATATGAGTTAAACCTATTTCAATCTACCAATTCACCCCAACCGTTATACCAGCATTTGGCACAACGCCAGCTTTATCAACAAATTCGAGAATAGCTCCATTATCGTCATTGTACAAAAAACCAATTTGTTGCTGTTGTCTTTGCAAATTTTGATTTTTACTTAGAAGTCTGAGTCCGCCACCTAAGTAAGTATCAATGTACAAATGCTGAAAAAGCGTAAACTGATACCCAATATTCAATCCTGCTGTACCGCCAAAATAATCTACTTTGCCTTTGTTCCTAATCAATTGATAATTTGATTGTCCGTTTACGTTATTGTAGCTGTAAAACGAATTATCAAAATCGTTTTGATTGTAGTCTAATTTTAGAAATGGAGCTAAATAAACGCCGTATTTGAATGGTTTTTCTGGATTTTCGTCAATAAATTTTGATTTTAGCTTCGGGATGTATATTCTTCTTTCGAGTAAAACCGACGCCCCAATCCAATCAGTAAAATTTTGGTAAGAGTTACCTGTTGGGTCAAGCTGATTATATCCATCACTTTTTTTATAACGAATCCCAAAAACAACATTCATGCTTCTGCTTTTTTCGTTATTGAACTTTTCAAACCCCAACTGCAACGAGTTTGTAACCAATCCAAGCGGATAAAATTTCATTACTGTCAACGGTTTTTCTTCTTTTTCTTGGGCAAAAACTGACGTAAACAAGCAAAGAAGTGAGGCAGTCGAGATAAAAAGCTTTTTCATAAAATTAATGTTTAACATTTTAATTTAATTGTGAAGACCCTTCATGATAGAGAATGGTTGTAATGATAACGGCCAAATAGACGTCTATATTTAATATTGGTAGGAGTTCATCTATAAATTGTCTTTAGCTTTCGAGTTGATTCATAAATTTTATATCTTTAAGACTCGTTAACAACCTCAAAAAATTCATGAAAAAAGTATTCTTCATCACCCTACTAATTGTCAGTCATCTGGCAAATGCCCAGACCATCGAAACATTCACCAAAGATTTTGAAAAAAAAGAAGGTTTTCTAAATTTTTATTGGGATAACAAAAAAGGAAAAGTGTATCTCGAAATCGACAAATTCGATACCGAAATCCTGTACTACCCTACGCTGGCTCAGGGAGTCGGCTCAAACGACATAGGGCTTGACCGTGGACGTCTGGGGCAAGAACACGTCGTAAAATTTCAGCGTACTGGCAATAAAATCTTGATGATTGAGCCAAATTACGGCTATCGTGCCGTCTCTAACGACCCAATGGAACGCCGAGCGGTCGAAGAATCTTTTGCACAATCGGTTCATTTTGGGTTTGAGGTTTTAGCCGAATCAAACGGCAAAGCTATCGTAGATTTAACGCCGTTTCTGCTTCAAGATGCCGTCGGGGCTGTACAAACCATTACCCAAACCAAACAAGGGAATTTTAGGCTCGATGCTTCCCGTAGTGCAGTTTATTTGCCAAGAACTAAGAATTTTCCGCAAAATACCGAATTTGAAGTTACAATCACCCTAACTGGCGATAATCCGGGGGCTTACCTGCGTGAAGTTGTGCCGACACCAAATATTGTAACGATGCGTCAGCACCATTCGTTTGTTGAATTACCTAAACTTGGAGAATTCAAAAAACGTGAATTTGACCCTCGCATCGGTTATATAAGTATGTCATATTTCGATTATGCAACGCCAATCAGCGAACCAATTGAGAAGAAATACATTGTTCGCCATCGTCTTGAAAAGAAAGACAAAAACTCAATGATTAGCGAGCCAGTCAAGCCAATCATCTATTATATGGACCCAGGTGCTCCTGAGCCAATCCGCAGTGCGTTGATGGAAGGGGCTGCGTGGTGGAATCAGGCTTACGAAGCCGCTGGCTACAAAGATGCTTTTCAGGTAAAACTCCTACCCGAAGATGCCGACCCGATGGATATTCGTTATAATCTAATACAATGGGTGCATCGAAGTACTCGTGGATGGTCTTATGGTGGTAGTATCATTGACCCACGCACTGGCGAGATTCTCAAAGGAAAAGTTACTTTGGGTTCGTTGCGGGTTCGTCAAGATTTCTTAATTGCCCAAGGCTTGGTTGGTAATTTTGATTCTGATACAAGTAATGTTTGGCAGATGAATAAATTGGCGTTAGACCGTCTAAAACAATTAGCAGCACACGAAGTTGGTCATACGATTGGGCTACCACATAATTATATTGCCAGTACGAATGGTCGTGCTTCGGTAATGGATTATCCGCATCCTTTGGTTGATTATGCCAATGGCAAATTCGATTTATCACGTGCTTATACAATGGGAATCGGCGAATACGACAAAGCCTCAATTATTTGGGGATACCAAGATTTTGCTCCAAATCTCAACGAAAAAGAAGAATTAGAGAAGATTGTACAGAATACTCACCGCAAGGGTTTAAGATTCTTAACCGACCAAGATGCTCGTCCCGAAGGTTCGGTCAGTCCGTCAACTCATCTTTGGGATAACGGAGCCGATGCCGTTACCGAACTCAAAAGAGTAACGGAGTTAAGAAGAATAGTTTTGCGGGATTTTAGCGAGAAAAAAATCCGTAAGGGTGTGCCAATGGCAAATATCGAAGAAGTTTTTGTACCAATGTATATGTTTCATCGCTATCAAGTCGAAGGTGCGAGCAAAGCCGTTGGCGGTGCCGATTATAACAATGCTGTTCGGGGCGGTAATCAAGTCGTTTATGAACCAGTTTCGGCAATCAAACAACCTGAAGCATTTGAGGCATTGATGAATACATTGACCCCAGAATTTTTGGCTGTACCAGACCAAGTTTTGAAGGCGATACCGCCACGTGCATTTGGTTATGATGTTAATCCGAGAGAGAATTTTAAACGCCGTACTGGTTTGAGTTTTGACCCCCTTGCTCCTGCCGAAGCATCGGCTGCCTTAACAATCCGAATGTTGTTAAATCCAGAGCGTTGTGCCAGATTGGTCAATCAAAAAGTGCTAAAAGCCGAGTTACCAACACTTGCCGAAGTTTTGGATAAAATGACAAAAAGACTGTGGAAACGTGAAGAAATGTTTAAAAACAATAGCTACTATGCCCAAATTGACAGAATGGTGGCTAATATGTACTTGGATAAATTGATGGAACTCGCCAATAATAAATCGGCGGCAATGGAAGTTAGGGCAAATGCTTACGGAGCGATTGACGAGATTGCTCGTTGGATTACCGAACGAACTGTCAACGGTGCTGGTTTTGCTAAATTGGCTTTATTAAAAATCAAACAATTTGAAGATAATCCAGAAACAGTTATTTCTGCATCACCATTGATTGCCCCTGACGGTCAGCCGATTGAGTCGGGTTATGAATGGTTGAGCGAAGATTGTGAATGGAATAAATAGACCAGACCTCACCCTAAATCCCTCTCCCAATGGAGAGGGACTTTTTATTTATGCAAATTTCAAATAAAAATATTATTCTAACTGGTGCAGCTTCGGGAATTGGACGAGCATTATTAAATCTATTGGTAAATTTCGATAATGTACAAGTCTTGGCAGTTGATAGACAAATCGGGGTAAATGATGATAAAACTCATTGGTTTCGAGCAGATTTGAGCCAAAAAGCCGAAGTAGATGGTGTTTTTGAAGAGGCTCTTATGCTCTTTGGAAAGATTGATATTTGTATTGCCAATGCCGGTTTTGCGTATTACGAATCCATACAAAATGCTGATTATGAGCATATTGAGCAAATATTTAAGGTAAATACGCTTACGCCAATTTATATGCTCGAAAAAATGAAAGAACTAAATCCGAATCGTGAGAGCTTAACCGTAATGACGGCATCGGCAATGGCAAAGTTGGGCATTCCGGGTTATGCTCTTTACGGAGCAACAAAAGCCGCTTTAGACCGTTTTGCCGATGCTTTTTGGTACGAAAATCAAGAATATAGTCGATTGATGCTCGCTTATCCGATTGCGACTAAAACCAATTTTTTCAAAACTTCGGTCAATCAAAAATCAAAATTACCTGTTACTCCTTTCCCGTCTCATACCCCCGAATTCGTCGCAAAATCTATAATAAACGGTATTCTTAGAGATAAAAAACAAGTTTTTCCATCGTTGCTCAATTCAATCACGAGATTTCCTCAATGGCTTTACGAGGCTATACATATCCCCTACCAGTGGTTTTATGCTAATGAATTAAAAAAGTGGACTGAAAAATGATTTTTAGTTTTAACTTTACTATTCCAAACAATTCTTTATGACAAAAAAAGCCATTCTATTATTTATCATCACTTACTCATTTTCAACACTTTATGCCCAAAGTCCAATTTTCGACCTAAACAAAAAATTAGGTCGTGGAATCAATATGGGCAATATGTTTGAAGCCCCAACCGAAAGCGAATGGGGAAACCCGTTTAAAGATGATTATTTTCAAAGAATCGCTACATTAGGTTTCAATCACGTCAGAATACCGATTCGTTGGGATACTCAACCACGCACCCAACAAACCGCTCCTTTTACAATCAATCAACAGTTTCTCGAACGAATCAAATTTGTCGTTGACAAAGCACTTGCCGAGAGACTCTACGTGGTCATCAATATGCACCACCACGATGCGATTTTTCAGAATCCCGATGCCGAAAAAACCAAGTTTTTGAGTCAATGGAAACAGATAACTGAGTATTTCAAAGACTACGATAATAGATTGGTTTTTGAGGTAATGAATGAGCCAAACACGAACCTTACACCCGAAAAATGGAATACTTTTTTTGCCGATGCACTCGCCGAAATCAGAAAAGTAAGTAAAACAAGGGCTGTTTTGATGGGAACATCTAATTGGGGTGGCTTGGGTGGAGTTTCTTTATTGAAGATTCCGAAAGATGAAAACCTGATTCTGACCATTCATTATTACGACCCTTTTAATTTTACGCATCAAGGGGCCGATTGGGTAGATGGCTCGAATCCGTGGCTTGGTACAAAATGGCAAAATACCAATCTCGAACGTGATGAAATCTCAAAACAATTTCAATATTTAATCAATTTCTCAAAGCAAAATAATATCCCGATTCACATTGGCGAATTTGGAGCTTACAGCAAAGCAGACCTTGAAAGTAGGGTAAAATGGACTAACTATTTAGCTCGATGGTTTGAGAATCAAGGTTTTAGCTGGGCATATTGGGAATTTAGTGCAGGTTTCGGGATATATAATCCTACGTCCAATCAGTATCTTTCAGAACTCGTGGATGCCTTATTAAAAAATCCATTGTCCGACCCTGTCATTGTCAATACAAATAAAATCTACGAAAGTAAATTTGATGCCTCTGATGTCTGGAATTTGGGAGTTCAACCACAAGCAAAGGCTACTTATTCAAATCAAAGTAATGTAGCGACAGTCGATGTTACTCAAGCATCAAATGATGGTTGGCATGTACAATTAGTCAGAAATAACATTTCGCTCAAAAAAGGCAGACAATACTTGGTTTCTTTTGAAGGATTGGCCGATAGCGATACGCCCGTTACGAACTATATCGGCAGAGCTGCCGACCCATGGAATGCTTATTCGGGTTATAAATCCTACACTTTCACAAAAGACTGGCAATCATTTAGTTACAGTTTTACGATGCAAGAAAATGATGATACAAAAGCCCGAATTGTGTATGATTTAGCTTTAAAAATTGCCAAGATTTCGATACGTAACTTTGTTATTCAAGAAGTTGTGAATGGCTCTACCACCCCGATTTTATCAAATGAACCCACCGAACCAGAGATTTTGGTTTACCCAAATCCGACGCTAAATGAATTAAATTTGAGTGGAATTTCGGATTTTAAAATGCTACAAATTCAGGATTTTAACGGAAGGAATCTTTATTCGATAAACCTCAATGGCGAAAACGAGAAAAGGGTAAATATTTCAGAAATCCAGCCTCGACAGTTAATGATTATTTTATCAAAGGAAGGTCGAAAAATTTCAAAAAAAGTATTCAAATATTGAGTTTAGGAACAAAGAGGATTTTCAATTTGAACTAAAACCTACAAATTCATAATTTTGAATCAAAACCAAAACTCACCAGTTTGAATTCCTCAATTCCATTAGCCGAACGTCTGCGTCCACGCACACTCGATGATTACATCGGGCAAGAACACATTTTGGGTAAAAACAAGCCACTTCGCCGCTCGATTGAGTCAAATATCATTCCTTCAATGATTTTTTGGGGACCACCCGGTGTTGGCAAAACCACCCTTGCATTGCTCATTGCCAATAATACAAAGCGAGTTTTTCATAGCCTTAGTGCCATCAGTTCGGGAGTCAAAGATTTACGTGAAATTCTCAATAAACCATCGGGGCTGTTCCCTCCTATCTTGTTTATTGATGAGATTCACAGATACAATAAATCGCAACAAGATTCACTTTTGGCGGCGGTCGAGAAAGGTCAAGTTACGCTGATTGGAGCTACTACCGAAAACCCATCTTTTGAGGTCAATGCCGCATTGATTTCTCGTTGTCAGGTCTATGTTTTAGAATCATTTGGGCAGAAAGAACTGCTCAAAATCACCGAAAGGGCGATCCGAGAAGATGTTATCCTGAAAGAAAAAAATATCAAAATTGCTTCAACTGATGCCATTTTTAGGCTTTCGGGAGGCGATGGCAGGAAGTTATTGAATCTACTTGAACTCGTCATTTCTTCTCAAATACCCGATGGTGAGATTCTAATCACCGATGAAATTGTCGAAGAAGTTGCTCAACGCAATGTCGCTCGGTACGATAAATCTGGCGAGCAGCATTATGATATTATTTCGGCATTTATCAAATCACTCCGTGGCTCCGACCCAAACGCCTCTCTTTACTGGATGGCTCGGATGATTATTGCCGGCGAAGATGCCGATTTCATTGCCCGAAGAATGTTGATTTTGGCAAGTGAAGACATTGGCAATGCCAACCCAACGGCGGTTATTATGGCGAATAATTGCCTCCAGGCTGTCAAGACGATTGGAATGCCCGAAAGCAGAATTATCCTTTCCCAAACTGCAATTTATTTAGCAACTTCACCAAAATCGAATGCTTCTTACGTAGCAATTGACGAAGCTCTGCAATTAGCCGAAAAAACGGCACATTTGCCGGTTCCGCTGCATTTACGCAACGCTCCAACCAAGCTAATGAAAGAAATTGGCTACGGCAAAGGATACAAATATGCCCACGAATACGAGGGGAATTTTACGCAGCAGAATTTTTTACCAGATGACATTAAAGGTACAAAAATTTATGAGCCGAGCAATAACACCCGTGAGAATGAAATAAGAAAACAACTACAACACTGGTGGAAAGATTGGTACGAATACTGATATTTTTACCATAAAATAGTTTTGTGGGTAAGTAATCTGTTATCCAATTTGGATTGAATATTGCAAAAGTTATATTTGTAATACTTATATACGCCCAAAAGTTTATGAAAACAATTTTATCACTTATTTTTTTTGTATTCTTCTCAACTCAAATCATCGCCCAGAAAGAATTAGGGCTCACCTATTCGGGTGGTACAAACAAAGGGTTTTTGCTAAGTTTTGAGACTTATACCGAAAAAAAACAAAGTATTTTGCTCGGATTAGGTTACAATTATTCGATAAAAGCAGAGGGTAATAACCCAATTCAGTTTTCTACTGAGCCATTAAAATCATACGAACTTCGTTTTGAAATGCGTAAACATTTTGATACCCAAATCTATTTTACGAAATTTTTTCTGCACGGTAGCCTCTTTGCAGATTATGTAAATACAAATCAAGAATCGCTTGGTGGATACGATGTAAAAGGGCTTGGTGGTGGGCTTGGTGCTGGCGGTGGAATTAAATTTTTTGTATCACCAAAATTCATCATTTCTCCGTCAATAACTTTTCGCAAAGCATTTGCTTCTTATTATTCTTCAATTCCTGAAATTGACGTAGCTCGTCGAGGAATAGACCGCCTCATGTCAGTAAGCGTAAGTTATCGTTTTGGAGGCAATGCGGGTAGTATCTTAACTCCCAAAATGGAAGAAACAAAGAAATAACCTTAATTTTATAAAATTCTATCCCATGATTTTAGTCGTGGAGAATCAGTCTATAAACCCAGAAAAGTAACTATTGAAACGTTTTATACTAAAAAGTTTCAAATCGCTGATTTACAAATGTAGCACGTTTGACTTAACCTTAATCGTAATGAAATAGCTTATCAGACGTGCTACACTTTATTAAACTAAATGCTTCTTAAAGAACTCAATCGTGCGTCCCCAAGCCAGTTTTGCCGCTGCTTCGTTGTAGCGTGCCGCCGATGTATCATTATGAAAAGCATGGTTTACACCTTCGTACATATATAATTCGTAGGTTTTGCCATTTGCTTTTAGAGCTTCTTCGTATTCTTTTGCTCCAGCATTTACACGTTCGTCAAGGCTGGCGTAGTGTAGCTGCACAGCAGCTTCTATTTTTGGTACATCTGCCGTAGCTGCCTGACGACCATAAAATGCCACAGCCGCTTTTAGGCTTGACGCATTTACTGCCAAACTATTTGCCATTGCCCCGCCCCAACAAAAACCCACACAGCCGATTTTGCCATTAGAATCCTTACGTGTAGTAGCATATTCTACACCTTTTACAAAATTTGCCAAACTTTCTTCAGGTTTTAATTGGCTAAATGCCGCACGAGCTTCGTCTTCATTGGCTGGTGCAGGGCTTACAACCGAAAGTGCATTTGGAGCAATCGCTAAAAATCCAGATTGAGCCGCACGGCGAGCCACATCTTCAATATGAGCATTTAATCCACGGTTTTCGTGAATAACAATTACCGTGGCATACGTTTTTTGCTCTTTCGGACGAGCCACATAAGCCTTCATTTCGCCATTTATACCTTTGTAAGTTATGTATTCAGTAAAAAGTTCATCAGCCTTAGTTTGGGCAATAGCATAATTACCTTCGAGCGATGGTAGAATCGCCATTGCAGCAGTCATTCCACCTGTCAGAAGGCTCAGACGCTTCAAAAACTCACTTCTCGAAAGCGGCTTGTGCGTGTATTCATCGTAGAGGTTAATAATTTCTTGTTTCATAGTAAAATAGGTTTTGAATGATACCCAAATATAAAAAACTTAATCAAAATAAGCTAAATTTTGTTTGAATTAGAAAAACGCAACATTATTGCAAAGTTTCAATTTCTCTTTTTATATTTGCAACACAATTGCACATTAAACAATGTTACAAATATGAAAACCAAATTATTATTAATTGGATTGTTGATGTTTTCTATTCTATCATGTAAAAAAGAAGAAGTTGAAGGCGAAGAAAATGAATTGATTACAACATTAAAGCTTAAGTTTACTACGGGCGGAACAACCCAAACTTTTTCATTTAAGGATATTGATGGCGATGGCGGGACTGCTCCGACTATTGATAACATCACTTTGAAGCCAAATACAACTTATAATTTGGCGGTTGAGATTCTTAATGAGTCAGTTATGCCAGCCGACGACATCACTAAAGAAATTGTAGAAGAAGCCGATGAGCATTTGATGGTTTACACACCTTCACCAGCCAACTTATTGACGTACACTTACGGCGATAAAGATAGTAGAAACTTCCCGATTGGCTTGACAGGCACAGTAACAACAACTACGGCAGGAACTGGGAAATTGAAGGTTCAGCTTCGTCACCAACCACCAGCCAATGGTACTCCAATCAAAAATGGTACTGTAACACCTGGTAGTGATGATGTCAATGTAGATTTTAATGTAACTATCCAATAATATTATTGGACATATAAATGAAAAAGTCGTGGGTCATCAACTCACGACTTTTTTGTTTCTAACATCTATTTTGGTTTGTAAAACCTACCTATGATACAAATATAGGCAAAATGCAATATTGTTGCAAATAAATTTGCAACAATATTGCATTTTATTTTAATGGCTCATATAACCTATTAATTTACAACGAATTACAAAAAACACCCCAACTTTTTGGAGTTGGGGTATAACGTTTCATTGAACTATTAATTATCAATTATCTACTGCTTTGTATTCTTCAAAACTTCTCACTTTTAGTTCAGGCATTTTGGCTTTTGCCATCGCAGGAGCTAATTTGTCTAAACTTGCTTTTAAACCATCCATCTGTGTTTTGGCGGCGGTCAGTTTTTCTTCTAATACTTTCATACTTGCCAACTGAGCATTGGTCGGGCGGCCTGTATAACTCAAAACTTCGGCGTATAAACTCGAAATTTTTTCTCTCAATTGCGGCTCGGCGGTACCTACATAATTATCGCCTTTCAATACCACCAAAGATTCCTTCATTGACTGCATTTTACTTGCAATATCGGCCACCGGAAACTGCTTTTTCATTTTTGCAGAAGTCAATTTAGGAACAATAGAATCAATTTTTACCTGATAATTATCAATTTGGTCAACTAAATAACCCAATTCTTCGCTCATGTTGAAGAGTTTCATTGCTGTCTCAAACTGTAACTTACGGTCATCCGCTGTGTGAATAGATTTTGGATTAGCAATCAAATTTACCGTACTTTCGTAGGTCTTGTTTGCTTTCGTAATTTTAACTTTATAAGTACCCGGAAGCACAGTTGGACCTTGAAAACCACCAAAAACCAATGTTTTGCCTTTGGCAACTTTTGGTGGTTTTAGGCTGTAGTTCCAATCTACATAGTTTATTCCTTTCGACTTCCCTGGAGCTAAATCGGCAATTTTTTTATCATTTTGGTCGAATATCTCTAAAGACATTTTACCAAAAGTATGTCTGCTTTTTAGATAGTAAACAATTTGTGCCATGGATGTCGGGTTTTCACCAACAAACTCTCCCATGCGGGCATATCCACCAAATGCACCCGACTCAGCCATTTTACTTGGCTTTGTATTAAAGAAATGCAAATCTTTTGCAATAATATCTTTTGTAAGCTGACGCAAAGGTGAAATATCATCAATGATGATGATACCACGACCGTGGGTAGCCATGACGAGGGCGTCTTCGGTAGGATGCAGGGCAATCCAATGCACGGCAACAGGTGGCATATTATTTTTGAACTGCGACCAGTTCTGTCCACCATCAATAGTCACATAAAGACCTCCTTCAGTACCTAAAAATAATAAATTAGGGTTTTTGTAATCTTCTTTTATGTTTCGGACAAATGTTTTCAAATCTGGCGAAACGATTGATTTCCAAGTTTTTCCAGCATCGGTTGTCTTATAAACGTACGGCTTGAAATCACCACTGGTGTAGCCCGTAAATACGGCATAGGCTGTATTTTTATCAAAACTACTCGGCTCAATAAAATAAGCCCAAGTATTTTTGGGAAGATTCGGAATATTAGCCGTTACGTTTGTCCAAGTTTTACCACCATCTTGAGTCAATTGCACATTACCGTCATCGGTTCCGACCCAAATGATGTTTTGGTCTAATGGCGATTCATTTACAGCGAAAATCGTACAGTGATTCTCTGCACCCGAATTATCCATACTTAGCCCGCCCGAGTTCTCTTGTTGTTGCTTGGCGGGGTCGTTGGTTGTCAAATCGGGCGAAATCTTAACCCAGGTTTCTCCTCTGTCATCGGATTTATGCAAAAACTGACTTCCGACATACAATCTATCAGGATTATTCTGACTCGTAGCGATTGGAGTGTTCCAATTAAATCTAAATTTAGGGTCATTTGCTTCTGGAAACGGTTTGATGACTTTAGCCGAGTTTTTCTCAAGATTTATTCTCCAAATATATTCAGCTCCTTGCATTTCTGAGTAAACGATATTTGGGTCTTTTGGATGCGGAAACACACGAAATCCATCGCCTTGACCTACCGAAACCCAATCACGGTTTTCGATTCCACCCGGTTTTGAAGAAGGTCCTATCCACGAACCGTTATCTTGCAAACCACCATATACTTTAAAAGGTGTTTGGTTATCTATTGCCACTTGGTAGTATTGCGAAATCGGCAATCCTTTTGCCATGTCCCAGATTGAGCCACCGTCATAAGAGCGATAAAAACCTCCGTCATCGCACAAATAAATACGATTAGAATCGTGTAAATCAAACCAGAAATCGTGAACATCGGCGTGGATTCCACCACCAATATCTTTAAATGTTTTTCCACCATCTTTACTAATTGAGCCATTTAAACCTGCTTTGAGAACAATATCAGGGTTTTTTGGGTCAATAACGATTCGTGAGAAATAAAAAGGACGTACTACCAAGCCAAAGTCGCCATTAGTTCTTTTCCAAGTGCTTCCTCCGTCATCAGACCTGTAAAGTCCTTTGTCGGTATCTTTCTCTGACTCAATGACTGAATAAAGAATATTTGGATTCGATGGGGCTACTGCAATGGCGATTCTACCTAATTTTCCTGCTGGAAAACCATTATGAATTTTGTTCCAAGTTTTGCCGCCATCGGTAGTTTTGTATAATGCACTGTTTTCGCCACCCGAATTGAATGAATAAGCAGTTCGGCGGAATTCCCAAAAAGAAGCATACATAATGCTCGGATTTTTTGGGTCCATCACCAAATCAGAACAGCCAGTTGACGGATTAACGTAGAATATCTTTTCCCAAGTTTTGCCGCCATCGGTAGTTTTATAGACGCCACGGTCTTGGCTATCGCTCCAAAGAGCCCCTAAAACCCCCACAAATACCTCATTTGTATTGTTTGGGTTTATCTTTATTGAACTTATTCTTTCCGAATTCGCCAATCCCATGTTGGTCCAGTTTTGACCTCCATCGGTGGTTTTATAAATTCCATCGCCGATGGTTACCGAGTTTCGGGTCCAGATTTCGCCCGTACCAACCCAAATTACTTGGTCGGGATTTTTAGGGTCAACGGTTATAGCACCGATTGACTGCGTGTGTTTTTCGAAGATTGGATTGAATGTAACACCTCCATCACCAGTTTTCCATACACCACCACCAGCCGCACCAGCATACAGTACTTTGTTATTGGTTGGGTGGCCTTCAATATCAGTTATACGACCACTCATCAAGGCTGGGCCAATATGTCTTGCTCTCATCGAGCCAAAAATCTCATCGCCTTTTATAGGTAATGCTTCTTGGGCGATTGCTGACAATCCAAGACCCAAAAATGAGCTTAATAATATTATTTTTTTCATACTTTATTGATAAAAAAGCCTCATTTAGGGATAAATGAGGCTAAGTTTGAAAAGAAGAATTAGTTTGTAGGAAATGCAAATTCTTTGTTATCAATCGGAACATTCATTTCAAGTTTTTCCATAACCATCGTAAAAACAACTTGACCGTTCACTTTTTGGCTAATCGTAAAAGGAAAATAAAGCCCATTAATCTCTTGATAATCACTCATTAAAGTTTCGATTGCAACATCTTTCATTTCTCCTTTCTTACCAACACTACGGTTCATAATTGCCACGCCGTTTTCTTTATCAAAAAAGTAAAAGCTAAAATCTTGTTCTTCTTTTCCGTCAACCTTGATTGGCTTTTTTGTCAATTTAATTTTATAGCAATCTGTTCCTTCTACTTTTTCTTCACCTTCGAGTGCAATGCTATATCCTTTTGCTTTATAATCTAAGAATGGGTCTGGAAAATCCAAAGATTTAGCCGCATTCTCGCTGTCTTCGGCTTCACCTTTTTCAGCTTTCATTGTCATAAAATTGGTTTTCCACATTTCTTTTCCATCAAAAGCCGATATTGTGATGTCCTTACCCTGAAAATTAATACTTTGCTTCATTAGATTAGGGGCTTTTTGAAGGCTAACAATTGGGAATTCCATACCTCCTTGTTTGCCTTTAGCGGTCATTTTAACGCTTTTCAACTCAGCCCATTTAGCAGCTCCACCTGTTACTTCGATGTATTTGTTTACGATTTCTTCGGCGGTTTGAGCCTGTGAAAAAGTGGCTGCGAAAGTCATGACAGTCGCAAGTAAAAGTTTGATTGTTTTTTTCATTTATTAAAGGTTTTTAATTTGTTTCAAAAATATGACTTTACAATTATTATAAACTTCAAAATGTTACAAATGGTTTTTTTCCTATTTAATAATGTTGTTATTCAATATTAAGAACTTTCTTATCATCAAGTTAAAATAATTTTAATAAACATCAGCAATACTATCGCCTAAGTGTTACAATTTAAAATTGCTTCATATAGCTAATTTTGGCTATGCTTTGGTCATTTCTAATTGTATTAAATCGATTTAAATCATTGTTGTATTGCTGTGTTGTATTGCTGTTAAATACCAAATACAAAAAACTCAATGGGGCAAATTCCCAGCTTCCACGAAGGTTCAAACGACCTCGGCTGTCAAAAGTGTTGTATTGGTAAAAGGACGACAATTGGATTCTTGAATTGGGAGCTATACGTAAGCCTACGGAATATAAATCTGTTCTAAAGTCTTCATTTTTTACGCCAAAATCTTTAAAATCACTATGCTCGTAACTTGCCGTAAGTGCTATATTTGGAATGGGGGCTAATCTGCCAGAGAGAGTTAGCGTGTTTAGTTTTCCATTAAAATAGCCTCCAAATTCATACTTTGACTCTATTGATGCCTTTTTTGAAGCATCTGACTCATATCGAATGAGTTGCCGAGTAACGTTGTAATTTCCAATCGGAATATCTCTCCCCAAAATCGCAAAAGAGAAATTGTAACGCTGCCAAGTAGGAAAAATAGAATACTCAATTTGAGCGTTTGATGACGTAATAATGTAAATCGGAAATATATACAAACTCGATTCTTGTTGGGAAAAATCATTGGCATTTTGGTAATAATTTACAAAAATGCCTGGGTCCCAACGGCGAATGAGCTTGCCCAATTTACCTTTTGGCCGCCAAATATAATAGCCACCGGGGTTGTGATGAATGGTATTATTGGCAAAAACGAAACCCATACCCGGCACATATTTTTCATCTACAAATTTTGTAACCCAGCCCAAATAGGCGTTTTGTGGCGTGTATCCTGCAAAAACATGCCCAGCCAAACCCATTTTTTCAGAACTGTTATCCCGTGAACCTGACAGCAAATAAGTTACCGTCCAGCTATCATTTGGGCGAATGAGTCCATCTACTGTGAGGGTCGTATTATTTTTTTCTAAAAAACCTTTTTCAGCATTTGCTTCGTCTAATTTATGGGTGAGCATGATACCCACGTTATTTTGTTTGCCATAATTTTGGAGGTAACGAAATACACCAAAATTTGCCCCTGCTTGATTATCATTGCCTCGCTGATGCACATAAAGCCCTGCAATGGTGCGTTTTCGGGTGCGGTCGGTGTAGCGAAGTCCTGCATCTATGGGTACAGATTCCGCATTAAATTGGGCATTGGCCAAGCCTATAGTACGGCTAAAAAAGGGATTGATACCATCTGTTCCTGCTCCGGCATAAACACCTGAGTTTTCGAGAAAAAACTGCCTTCTTTCAGGGAAAAATATATTGAAACGTGTGGTATTATTTACAGCTCTGTCCACATCGGCCTGTGCAAAGTCGGTATTGAATGTAAAATCTAATACAGAATGAGAATTTACGGCCCATTTTACATCGCCACCCAGTTTCGGATTCGAGATTGCACTCTTTTGCCCATTGGCATCCGTTATGCGGTCGTTTTGGTAAAGCAGGTAGGGATTTACTCTGAAATTGACCGATGGTTTGGGTAGCTCCAAACCTTTGAGCTGAGCCGAATAGGTCATGCGGTATGGCGAAAATGATTGTGGAATGGCTGGAAATGAGCTTACTTCATAATCCCGACGTGCCAATCTGGCAAAGGTTACGCCCCAAGAAGGTTCGCCCTCCTTTTTTTCATACCTGAGAGATTTGAATGGAATGGCAAATTCAGCAAAATAACCATTATCCGTCTGAAAAGTACGAACTCGCCAAAGGGCATCCCAATCATTGTCTCTGATATTATCGTCAAAAACCTGTAACTCACGCTGATTACCATAAGGAGTGGTTTGAAAACTCACACAAAATCTTTTGAGGTTTTGAGGGTCAAGCTGAAGGTAAAAAATATCGTTTTCGCCATAAACGAAATCTCGACGTAGGTCTTGAACCCTGATTCCTTTTTTGCCCAAGCTGTCGGCACAAAATACTCCGAAATACAGATTTTTATCATCAAAAAGAACCTTTACTTCGGTTTTGTGTTTAATTTTTCCAGCCTGACGAGGCTCCATCATAAAGAAATCGGAGGTTACAGGAGCATTTTTCCAATCACTTTCATTGAGTTTTCCGTCAACCATAATAGCATTTTGGGCCTTAACAGCCTGTATGACTGGGGCATTGACGGGCGGCAGAAAATTACCAGTTGCCAGAGAATCCTGAGCTTGTGTTTTAAAGTAAAGTATTGTTAATGAGAGTAGTAATAGTTTTTTCATAAAATTAAGATTTTATAA
>JAQGFW010027046.1:0-13276 GCA_030463445.1 Euplotes aediculatus
CCCAAAACCCCAAAACCCCAAAACCCCGACCTTCAATTTATAAATTGAATAAAATTATTTGTGTAATAGTAGAATCAAAAGTAATTTTAGCTCAAATTAATCGTTGAGCAAAGTTACAAGTGCAACTCCTCTTTTAATCCAATGAGATTGAGGTTGGTCGCTAGGTAACTTGATAAACATAACGAAGTTTGTTGAATGTCCTGTTGTTGATAATACTCCTCTTCTGACTGTTGTTTTATAAACTGGACAGTTATAATGAGGGAACTGCTTTAACTCTTTTGTTTTACATGGATTTAGCCACAAAATTGGGCACTTTTCATATAAGATTTTAGGTTTAGACTCATCCAAAAGCATTGTTTCTTCATTCCATCTACATCCATCTAAGAATAATCCAACAATATTTATTCCATCTTCAGGAGGAACTGGATTTTCTTCCTGAATGACTTCAAAATCGAATTCAAGTTCATCAATTGGAATTTTGGTTTTTCTTGCATAGTTTTGAAGAGCTCCTGTCAAGAATCCTTGAGTAAAGAAGAACTTAGATATATGGAAAAGTCTCGGAATGCCATGATCTATCCATTCTTTGAAATAAGCAAGTCTATTCCTTGTATCAACAATATATCCACCAAGAGGCTTTAATGAGGGGAATGAATGTCTCATCCATAATTCAGGAACCTTATTGATAAAAAGTGAATTCATTGCAGTTTCTAATTCAGACGAAAGCAAAATCTCACCTGCTATTGCTTTCTTCAAATCCTTAAGTGAACTACTTATAATGTTGATAAGACCATTAAACCTTTGTAATTCTTGAGTAAGTACAGAGTTCATTGATTGTCCGTATGAAACAGGATATTTCTTTTCTGCAGCTTCGACATCAAACTCTTCAGGCCAACCTTCTAAGATTCTTGATGCAACTTCAATAACAGTATCTTCCGCAGATGATGACTCTCCTCCTCCAGTGTTTGATTGAGTTGACAACAATGCTTCAAACATTTCATTTGTTTCATTTCTATCTTTAGTGATGTCAGCATTATCATGAAGTCCAAATACTTCAGGACGAGGAATTAGAGGAAGATTTTTAATATAATCGATGTAAGAGTCATAACTTCCAGTCTTTGGAGCATAGAATAATCCTGATGGACTTAGTTTATAGTTATCATCAAATATTTTATCAGTATAGCAGTCATTCAAAATACACAAGATAAGTCTTCGATCTTTGTCGTCAGTTACTCTTCCTCCATAATTGCATTCTCCTGTCAAATACCTGAGAGCATCAAATGGAATCTTATCTGGATATTCATTAAGAAGCATTTGAAGTTGTTTTGCACTAATTCTTAAGTCTGATTCGTTAAACTCATATGGAATGTTCCATCCAAGAGGTCCAAACTTTCTTCTTTCTTGAATAACTCCGTGGAAGAAGCATAAGCCAAACAAAAGTTTTCTCCATTCACGAGGCTTTTTGCATCCATCAAAGAATTCAGGAGATGACGGTTGTCCACTGTACGATCCAAGTAAATTTGATCTAAGACCTTTAGGAGGCTCATTTGTCATTTTAATTGCATTTTGAAGTACAGCAACAGGGAAGTCTTTTGACGGATAGGAAGTAAGCCATAATCTGAATTCTCTGTTTGTTTTCTTTGGATCAGGAGATAGTTCGTCTCAAATCTTTTCTAATGTTCCCATCCAACTGACTGCCAAGTGTCAGTTCTGAAGGACAACCCAATTTCCTTTCTCAACTCCTTCTTTAATATGCTTTTGAGCAACAGGCCCTTGCCCTTGACCAAGTGAAACAGCTGTTAACTGAAGACGTTTTGATTCTGCAAATTTCTGTAAAGATTGGAGTGGATCAGAACCAGGAGAAAGCACAAAAACTAAAGGAGTTGTTGATGCAGAATCCTTGTAAATTGATGGTAAATCGAATGGTGGAGGATCAACAAATCTATCTCCTAAATTATGTCTAACAAAATTATAAACTGCTGGAATAACTTTGTCTGGTCTAAGTCATCTAATCATTATCATTTTCTGGAATCCAGTAAGCTTTTCTCCTAATTCACCTGGATATTTTTCAATGTCTTGAGGAGTCTGACTTTCATAAATTTCTTCATAATCCTTGACATGCTTGGTAAATGATTCTAGCAAGCCTTCAAAACCTGAAAGCTTTGAACATCTATAAAGTTCTCCCCATAATTCTGCATCAAGCCATTTTGCTGGACAAGGTGGAAGAACTTCTCCAAGTGATATACCACCAGTTAGCAAGAATCTCCATTGATCAGGATCAAGTTCTCCAGATAGCTCCATAAGCTTTATGTTTAACAAAAATGAGAAAATCAATTTATCTTTTTCAAATAAAGAACGACAAATATTTCTATAAAGTGAATACAAAAATTCTGAGTTTAATGAATCAAGTCTCTCTTCTATTACTTCACTAGGAGGAGAGCTCTGGATGGCAGAAATGAACAAGAAAATAAAGAAGGACAAAGAGTACTGGTACATTGGATCTATACTTGCAAGATCAGAAATGCAGAAAAATAATCCTGCTGTTTTCAATGCGACTGGTTTATACTCTAACCTTGCTTCATCAATCGACTTTTCAGTAATTTCAGCTTCTTCTTGCTCTTTTGTAATTTTATCTGAAAGTACCTTTGCATCTGAAAGTACCTTAACTCCTTTTGAATCTGCCAAGATATTACCTGAACTTTGAAGAGTTTTAAGAATCTGATCTTCAATATCTTCAAGCTTAGTCTTATTTTTTGCTCCATTGATTACAAGCTTTTCTTTCTCCATTTCAAGATCTGGCTTTTCTTTTGCAACTAGAATTCCAAGCAATTGATCTGCCAGTCCTTCATAAGTAATCATGAAATTAAGAAGTGTCACCTTTGTAGAAATTTCAGGCATATAGTGTGGATTTCTCAGTTTTGTGGTGATGTAGAATTTAAAGTCAGGTGAATATTCAATTGCTGTATCACCAAACATGATATTAAGAGATCCTTTCTTTTTGAATATTTGTTTTTGAAGAAGAGGTTCAATTGATGGGTCAAGATCTTCACCAACATTTTCAAGAAGCACAGGTTCACCAAACTGAATTGAGTTTTCTAAAGTTCTCATATAACTAGAATCAGTAAACTTAATAATACTAATCTTTCTATCCTTCTCCATGTTTCTGATCCATTTATTTGCTTGTCCTTGTGGATCAATATAAAGAGGCCATCTTCTTGCCTTTGAAGAGATAATACCATTCTCAACAGAAAATTGATCTGAAGGAAGTCCACATATTGTCCAGTTTCGAATACTTATAGGATCTCCAAGAACAGAAGCAATATTAAACTTTGCTGATGATGGAATTCCAAGTGAGATACAGTTTGGAACCCAATCGGAAGAAAGCTCAGATCTATAAGCACTAGTAAAGGCTCCTAAATAGGCAATCATTCCTGCTGAAACAAGTACATCTCCAGTTAGATTTGTATATACAACTTTTAAATGAGCAGCAGTCTCAGACCATCTCTTCTTTTCTCCTCCAAGTCCTCCAATAAGTTTTTGGGCTCTGTCAAGCTTTTGAGTACAGTCATCAACTTGAGCTTCAAGTTCTTCTTTTCGTTGCTTTGTTTCGTTCAAGTCATCTTCTAGCAATTGAACTTTGTCCATAACATCTTTAAGTTCTCTTTGCTTTACTGCGAGTTCAGCCATGACTTGATTTTTCTCTTTAGTTGCTTTCTCAAGGGCTATTTGTTTGGGTTTTACAATCAAGTTAACATTGTAGAATTTGTCCATTGCAATAACCCATCATGCTAAGTTTGCAGCAATTTCTGAAACACTCATCAATGAATCTTTTGTGAATCTTGGATTATCTATATATTTCTTCAACTGATCAATAACTGGCTGCTGAATATCTTCTTTTGGATACTCAAGTAGACTTTTTAGAAAACCTCCTTCATTCATCATTTGTTTTGCAACAGTCCAATAATCGTAAGTTACTTTTTGCGTTGTTGGGTCAAGTGAGCGTTTAGGTTTTCTACCTTGAAGCACGCAAACAGCTTCAAGAACTGTTCTTACATCATCTGGAGGTTGTCCTAACTTTTTAATGTAACTAATATCTTGTGGAGTAATGCATTTCAGAGCTGATTCAGCTTCTTGCAAAATTGGAAGGGCATTGTTTAATTCAGTCTCTCACTCTTCTTTAATTGCTGATACTTGGTCTGCAATTTTTTGGGCTGCTGCTTCTTCAACAGATACCTTGGCTGCTATTTTATCAGCTTCAGCTTTTTCTCCTGCTACTTGAACCATTTTCTCATCTGTTAGTTTTGATGTTTGAACAAGTTTAGGTCTTAATTCCTCTAATTCTTTTTGCATCTTGTTTACTTGTGATTCTGTTGTAATCAATCATTCATACCCATTTTCATATCTATCTTTGAGTCCAAGGATCTCTTCTCGCTTATCACCTAACAGCTTTTTAAAAGTTGAGATAAGCTCCAGATATGAGGTAGGTGTTACGTAATAGTGACGTTTAAGATTGTTCAAAAACTTAACAGATGCATTTCATGTGGTTTCATGGAAATATCTTACAACCTTTACTCAACCTTCTCTAACTTTCGGATCAAGTTCAATAGTTGACAAGAATCTCTTTGCAACAGAATCAAGTGCATCTTGAGGCCATTCAGAAAACCAGTCAATAGTCGTACAATTTACAAGTGATGGGAAGTTTCTAATTCTATTTCTTAATCCTTCTCCAATAGGTGAGAAGCATAAAACAACGTGCATATTTTTATTTACACTTCTCTACAAAGAATGAAAACAGCTGAGCTGGTGTTCCATCTGGACATTTATTTTCTGCTTTTGCAATTGGTCTTACTAATTCACATACATCAGCCTTTTCATCAGGTGGGAATAGGTTTGGCACTTCTCCTGTATTTAAAATGTTATTTACATCTTCCAAGAAACCTTCCTCCTTTATTTGAGAATCTGCAAGTAAGAATGTTACAGTTTCTCCTTTTCCTCCTGAAATTCTTAAGATTTCTTTAACATCTTCTCTCCACTCAAGCAATCCATATACCTTTTTAATTTCAATTTGAGAAACTCGATAGTCTGAAATACTTGTAGCAAGTCGAGTCAAGCTTTGTCTTCCTGATCCACCAACTCCAACTAAAAGTCCATGCGATCCTGGTTGTTTTAGTATTCTTGAGATTCTTGCTAAATGTTCAACAGCAAAGCGGAATAAGACTAGTTCAACAGGCCTTTCAGTCATAATATTGTATTGATTCAAAGCGTCTTCTCAACATTCAATTCATTTTTCAACATCCATGATTTCTTCATAAGGTCTCTCAGTAACACCATAGGGAACAAGAAGATCTCCGAACAGTAATCCTCTTATCTCGTCAAGTTTGTCTACTTTTCCATCTCCATCAATATCCAAATGTCTGAAAGTAGTATCAAAATTAGCTGAAAAAGGAGCACGAACTGTATCTTTAATTGCTTCGAGCATCCACATTCTGTCCTCATCGTTAATTAATCTGTCACCAAATACTCTTATTGTTTCGTGTGCCCACAACCTAATTGCTGTATCGGATGATGTGCATTTATTTTTATCTCACATACAGATTGCTGTGATCACTTTAGAAAAATCTCTCAAGTTAAATGTATAATGTGACTTTGCAGGTGTTGGCTTTAATCCAACTTGAATATTGTTATAAATTTTCATTGTTGCCGCTACTATCTTGTCATCCATTTTTGAAACGTCAGAGTTAAATCCATTTGTTGAATAGTGCCAGTTTAAGATTGCTTTAAATATATGAGTTAAAGTTCCTTCATCAACATCAGTATATGCAACAACATTTAAATGTCTTTGAATTCTTGGAGTAATAAATGTTCTACCTCCTCCTGGTGGACCCATTGAACTTATAAGCATACTATCAATGATATTTCTGAAAGGATGTTTATTATCTTTTAAGTCAAACCATCCTCCTTGATCTAAAAACTGTCTTAAAAGTTCAACAGGAGGTTGAGCACCATAAAATTCCTTTTTGGGCATATTCAAATCGTCAACATGAATAACTCATTTCATTCCAAATCGAGGACCAAAGTGATCTTTCTTCCTCTTATCAAGTTTACCATCAATAATTTCTTGAACTTGATATGCACTAGTTTGAGCTGAAAATCCAACCTCAATTGTTGTAAATTTATCTTTCGGTAAAGTATTCTGGAGGACACTCTTGATATAAATTGACTTTCCAGTTCCAGTTGGACCAACATAAAGCACAGGAACTTCATTGTTTATAAATAACTCAAGCAAATAGCTATACTTAACTTTGTCTGATGTTGTTACAATAATATCTTGTGGTGCTATATTTGATGGAATTTTATCATCTTTATCGATAAGTTCATTCCAGTGCTGCCATTTATTTTTGGATGGATCATAGAAATGATCATAAATTGAACCTCTATCTGGAAATGCTACTTTTCTTAATGGCTTTGTTCCTGAATCAAGATCTCCTTGAAGTAGTTTCTTTAATCAAGCATTACAAGGTTTACGATATTCAGTATTAACTGTTGCTCAAACTGACCAAATAAGTGAGAAAACAAAAGCTCAATCAATTATTGCAGCAATATCCTTCTTTGGCATCTCAATTTTTGTCGCATCTCCGTCAAACATTTTTAATAATATTCTAAATATTCTTAAGCATGATCGAACAAGATTTTGATCTTGTGTTGGAGTCGTTTCTACTGCTTCCCTTCTCACAAACTCAAGCATTGGAGGAATAAGCCAGTTTACTATTTCATCAATTCCAGTGATCAATTCAGCATCAAAACATGCAGGAAGATTTTTGAGCCATGATTTATATAATGGACTCCATCCAAGAAGCTCAGGCTCGAGGAAAATCATACCGCACCTTGAAACAGTTGCTGGAGAAGCCACATCAAGATCCATTGGTTCAAAGATTAGATTCATGTTTGGACTCATTTTGATAATTTCACCACTCATCAATCAGAGCTTTTTGTTATCATCTAAGACTGTATTCATATTTTCTATCCAAACTGCATCAACTGGACCATCAAAGATAAGCCACTTTCTTGTCTCGTGATTTTGAGAGTTAGCAAATGTTCTGTAAAGCACGGCAAGTACTCCATCGCTCCAATCGTGACTAACCTCATCAAAGTTACCATAAAGTTGACCCATGCTAACACTCTTTGGATTTAGAGTTGAACAAAATGTTTTCATTTCTCCCATTAATCCCTTTTCAGCTAATTCAGAAAGAGCATTTGCAAGAACTTTGATTGAAGAAGTTTTTCCTGAGAAAGGTCGTCCAACGACCATGAGTCCATGTCTAACACAAATAGTTTCGTAAAGTTGAATAATTTTTATCAAGAAGTACTCGGCTGCTTGAAGATTAAGGATTTCTCATTGGTTTAAAATTGCAGTTTTTAAATCTCCATAGTCAGGTGTCGGTAAAACAATTCCTGGGAACAAATCGCTTGTAATTCCTTGGAAAAGAGGAACATCATATACCAAAAACTTTGCAAGGTTCACATCACTAATAGCTCTTAACAATAATACACTCTCGTTTTTATCAGGATATTTTCTTTTTAATTGACCTGCTGCTGTTAAGACAGATTTGACAGCTCTCATTCCGTAATCGTAATGCTTTTGACTTGAAAGCTGCTCTGAACATAATTTATAAGTATTTGTAATTTTTCCAGATAATGGTTTAGCATCTGTGAATCCAAAAGAGTAAAGCACAATCTCTGCAATCAATCCATAATCAGGAACCATCATTGCCACTGGTCTGAAAAGAGCCTTTAAGTTATCTGGTAGCTCTGATCGTCCTGCATATCCTGGATTCATTGTGATAAATCAATTACATGTAAACTTAAGCGGGATTATAGATCCTTCAAAGTCAAACTTTTCCTTATTTTAACTCAATTGCCTTCTGGATAGTCTGAAGTTGTTGGGCAATAACTGAGAGTACTTCAAGATCGATTCTGTTGAATTCATCAAATCAACTCCATGCTCCACAAGATGCAAGTCCTTTGAAGAATTTACCCATTTGAAGATAATCAAGACCGTCTGATCAATTGAATACTACACATTGTCTTGCTAAGGCTTTTGATAAGTCCTTAACTGTCTCAGTCTTTCCTGTTCCTGCAGGTCCTTCAGGAGCACCTCCATAATTTAAGTGGACAGCTCCGCATAATGTTCTATAGCATCTGTCTGTTAAAGGTGTAATAACGAGACGAGCTGAGTTACCAAGATACTCATAATTATACTCAAGAGTTGCATTTGTAATTTTCACCCAAATATCGTTGTCCATCCAATAATATCTAAGCTGTGCAAGCCATGCCATCTCGTTTGGATCACTAATATTATGTTGAATTAAATCTTGTTTTATCACATCTCGATTATGCACATCAAGAACAATGAGAGCCTCTAATGTACATCTCTGAAGAGAGCCAATCTCTGTTCTTACAACAGCAACAGTTTCATTGAGTTGAGTAGTTAATACTTCAAAATACTGCATTAAGCCTTGGACTCCACTTTTGTTCATTGCTGCCTCAGATTCTTCTGTCCAATATACCATTGATCCTGAAAGAACTGCTTGTCCTTGCCACATCAAAATCCATTTAGATCTTGGACGTTTTGTATAATCCTGAATAGCACTTTCTCACACTTCTTTGACAGACTTGACCATTGTTTCTTCGACTTCAGCAAGCCATTGTTCCACACATCCACGAGCAGCAACTGGATCAATAATGTTCTTAAACGGAACATGTTCTTTCTCTGCTGAATACATTCCATGAATCTTTTTATCTTCATCAAATTCTAATGCGTCTACACCTTCAAAGCATTTATTTTAAATGAGGTTGAACCTTCAGAGGCTCCTTTGTTTCTGAAAGAATTTCAAGCAGCTCATCATTTGAAAGGAAATATAATCTTGGGAATAGTTTTCTTTTTGATTCGAGATAATCATTTAATCCTTTTTGAACTTGCTCAAGCTTTGCATTAGCTCCATTCAATATATCTCCTAATTCTTCAATTTCCATAACAACAAGAGCAGCTGGAGTTTCATTAACTCTCATCATTAAGTTTTTCCATGCCCTATCTACCTCTCTAAAGTTTCTTCCTTCAACAGGCATTTGTTTCATAATATCCTCAGATGAAAATACTGGAGCCAAATACAACCATACAGCTTGAACTTTTAACCACACTTCAAGGTTATCTTGACTTCTTAGTAACTTCTTTTCCCAATCAAGAATTTCATCAAGCATGAACTTAGCGTAAGGTGAACCCTTCATTGTTTGAGTTTTTACAATGTGATCATCAAGGAATGTCTGAACTTCTTCAACTGCTTCTCCTTCAAGAATGAATGAATCCTTCCATTTTTTGCAAGTATAATTGACTTCCTTCCAATCATCCTTCATTCCTTTCATCATTGTTTCATTTTTGTATTCTTTCGCTGCAGTATCTGCTGCTTCTTCAAGATCTTCAGTCAACTTTTTGACTTCAAGAGGAGCAGATTCAAAAATTCTATTGATGGCTTTGAAGTTCACAGCTTCCTTGGTGTCAACTCCAGGTCCGAGAGTTTTGAAGATTCTCTCCCAATGTCTATCCTTCAAACCTTCTGTGCATACTGCTGATATTACAGGCAAAAACTTTCTCCAGTCATTCAGATTTCTATTAACTGTGTCTGCTACCTTCCCTGGACTTGGCATTTTGGCTCTTTCAAATGTATTTTTAAGTTTATTTGACGTGTTAAACATTGTTTTGTGATCTTTGGAAACATCATCTGGATTCAAGTTGCAAAAGGCAACAGTTCTCCATTCTTTTGACTTTTCATAATACTCAAGATAGAGCGACCATAATTCATCGAATGGCTTAATATCCTTCTGAAGTTTAGCAACTTGATCAAACTCTGTTGGATCAAATCCAATAATCTCTTCTTGCTGATTAATATCAACTCTCTCTGTTTCAGCGAAGGCCAAATTTTTATTAATTTCAGCAATGTCTTTGTTATATTCGACTCTTTGACTCACATCTTCTCTAACTTTGAACTCCTCTACTGCTCTACTGATTTCATCTAGAGTTTCTTTAAATTTTACTCTTTGTTGATTAATCTTTTCTTCTTGTTCAGTTCTCTTTTCCTTAAGTTTATGTGAACTTCCTTCAATCAGTTTATCGATTTTGCTTGCTTGAGTATGAGCTTCAGTAACAACCTTCTGCTCGTCTTCGGAAACTCTGTGAGCTGGATGGTCATATAAAAGCATTAACCATTCGACAACATCAAGAAAATCATGAGTAATTTGCGTCTTTTCAACTTCTCTTCATTTTTCAAGAAAATCTTCAATCTTTACAAGTTCAGCAGCAGTATTTATAGGCTTTGAGAGTTCTTCACTATTTGCAGAACATCTCTTAGTTATATTACTACCAAGCGTGATGATAATCTTTGAAATAGCTTCAAGTAGTTTTTTGATTAAGTCCTCACATCGTTGAATAAGCTCAGTCTTTAGTTCATTTCAATCGATCAGAAACATATTCATTCTGATTTCATGTGGTAAATGATCTTTGATTCTTTGAATGGTTGCTTTATATCTCTGTATTTCATGAAGAAAATCTTCTCTATCATGTGGTTCTGAAATAAATTTCTCAATTCTTGCATCTTCTTTAAGTACAAATATATAGTCGTCGTAGAGACTGATGACTTGTTCAACAACATTGATATTTTGCTCGATAATGCTTTCAATTTGATCCTTTGCAGTCTTCACAATTTCATCATCTCTTGGAACTGCCCAAAGATGCATTTTATCAGCTCTTGCAATAGTGTTTTCTGGACGAGGCAAGCTTTGAGACTGATTAACAATTTGATCAATAACCGACAACAATTCTTTCTGTACGTCATGCAGACGGTTTTCAAATATAATGTTTTGGCCGCTGATAACAAGCTTCAGAGTCAAAAAGTTATCTTCAAATGGAGTATCAGGATCGTATTCCCTTTGAACAACCTCCTGTGGTGTTGGATAAGTGTCCTTTTTGAATCTGTTGAAGAATTGTACTCATGCCTCAATACTTCTTGTTATAAGTCCTCTAGCTTGATTTGCCATTAAGGTTCCTACAGATTCGAAGAAAGTCTTGGTTTGATCTCCGTCCATGCTTTCGAGCTCTTTTCTTAAAATGTCTACTACACGCTTATTCCAATCAGAAGACAACTTTGTTTTAACTTCAGTTGCCTTATCATGTTGAGCTTTCGAGAATCTAGTAAGTGGTACTGAATATCTTGAGTTTGGCAAATCAACAAATAATAAATTCTCAAAATGTTGCCAAAGTTCCATTAAGCTAAGAGTAAGTGAAGCTTGGCTACAAATACAGAGATTCTCGCTCATCAACATTCTTGCCATCATGATATTTTGCTTCCATTCCTCACCGAATTCAATTTGGTTATAAAAGTTATCACCCCAATCAATAGGAGTATTGAGAACTTGGTATATTCCAATTCTCTTCATTTCACTCTCGTCTTTAAGAATATAGTCAAGTATACTCTTTTTAACAGCATTATAGTAGTTTTCATTCATCTCTTTTAGCATTGAATCGACAAGAGCAGTAACTCGAGATGGATCAATAGCATGAAGATCGGCTGGAATCAGCTCCAAAATGTGATTTATCCAGTACACTCTAATAGGTGCAATCACATCAACAGGAATTTCCTCATCAATATATGCTGCATAGCGATTATATGAGTCTTTCCTTGCTTGAATCTTTTCGATGTCAGCATTGTCAGGATTCATCAGTCCTTCAAGCTCTTCTTGTTCAGTTGCTGGCTCGATTGGATCCTTATCTGAGCCTAAAACTGCTTGCTCGCTTTTTGATTGATTCTTGTATTTGATCATCCTGCGATCAACATCAACATAGTAACCTTTTGAAGCAGGAGAATAGTTTGTTCCTATTCTGTGACTAACTGAAAGATAGTGTCTCATAGAAATAACTGGAGCTGCCAAAGTTCTACTGAATGGATCAATAACTGGAGGGAATCTTGATTTTGCTGCTCCTGGTTTTTTAAAGCTCATTGACATTAACATCGAAGGATCTGAAGCCATTACTGATATTTTTGTTTCTCTTGCTTGTGGATTATCTCCAGCTCCAAGCAAAGTGTTAATGATTTTTCCACCTCGGACTGGCTCTCTAAATCTTCTTGTTGGAGGCTCTCCTTGAGCTAATGTTTTAGAATTTAATGAATATGCAAATTGACCTGTCATTCCAATTAAAGGTTCTCCAAGTTCGTCTTGTTCGTATTCACGAGATGGTCCTAATAAAGGTTCAATACCTCCAGCTCTTCCATATGATGGCTTATAAGTTGAGTCCATTAAACCTTTTACTGTCTGATATCCATGAAGTGTTGATGGCTTTTGAGCATTCATGGGAGAGTAGATTAGTGGTCGACCATTGAATCTTCCTAATACTCCGAGATCGACTTCGACATTGCGTGCATCTGAAAGAAGCTCACCGATTAACTGAAACATATTTGAAACGATTGTCTGAGCTGTCTGTTTATCTTTGCCAGCAGCTTTTGCAATTGCAGAGTAATCTGGCTTAGCACTTGGTCTTGATGACTGTTCTTTACTTTTTACCACGCTTTCATCCCATTCAAGTTCAAACTGAGCCATAAATTGGGGTGAGAGGTCTAAAGTCATAATATTGCTTGCAGTTTGGGAACCAATCGATCCTACTCTTTTGCAAGAGTTTGTACTAATGTTGACAGTTCTTCCATGTTCGATCTGGTCTTGACACCATCTAAAAAAGTATTGACAAAGTTCATTAGCTTAAAAATTACTTTACAAATGCATCCCAAACGACTGAGTATGTTGCTTGACTAACTAGAGAGCCAACAGTGTTTGAATCTCCTTTAAAACCTAAATATTAGATTCTCTGAAGCTTACAATTTACAGATTCTGAGCAAAGTCTATCTACATCATAATACTGAAGAACTCCGCCTTGCCTTTGGCTTGTAGATTCAAGATTCTACAAATTATGAGTGGAAGAAATCAATATAAACCTTACCGAACCCTTCTTTCCTATTCCTTGCATTTTCTCCATATCCGCCTTACTTGGAATAAAATTATTATAAAAATAAATTTAAATTTGAACTAAAATATTAATTTTATTCAATCAAATCTCAATAAAAACAACTTTAGAATTTTAAAATTTGCAAAACCGATTTGTCATATAAAATCAGCAAATACTTAACAAAGAATAATGTGTGAATTTTCAATAAATTCATAATTAAGTATCGATGAAACT